>JADGKE010000005.1:3342-28858 GCA_026954515.1 Cladochytrium tenue
GTACGAGGTTGGATGTCCGAACCTCGTACTAGGTTGAACCTCGTACAAGGTTGGATGTCCGAACCTCGTACGAGGTTGAACCTAGTACGAGGTTGGATGTCCGACCTCGTACGAGGTTGAACCTAGTACGAACCTAGTACGAGGTTGGATGTCCGAACCTCGTACTAGGTTGAACCTCGTACAAGGTTGGATGTCCGAACCTCGTACGAGGTTGAACCTCGTACGAGGTTGGATGTCCGAACCTCGTACGAGGTTGAACCTAGTACGAGGTTGGATGTCCAAACCTCGTACGAGGTTCAACCTAGTACGAGGCTGGATGTCCGACCTCGTACGAGGTTCGATGTCTGACCTAGTACGAGGTTGTCCGAACCTCGTACGAGGTTGAACCTCGTACGAGGTTGAATATCCGATAAATCCACCATAAACCAAACATGTGACTCTCCACTAATTGTTTGGACCCTTGGAACCCCGGCGATCATATGATCGCAGCCCGCTCTGGCACCAGGACCTGCTGGTCGGAAAACTCGCGATCACAGTCATCACAGTGTGTGGTGGCCACGGCAGCTCTGGTGGCCATCGCTGGTACTGTGTTGTTGGCTCAACCTTCCGTCCCGTCCTCCACGGAGGGCCAATGCTATACACTAAATGGGGGGTGGTGGTTGGAGACAGAGGGTGCGACAAAAGACTAGCGGGGGGACTGAAAACGACCATCCAAAAAAATTGTGACTGGATCAGTCTACCACCAGGTCGGCTCCCTGGACAAATTTATTGGGCGTGAGACAGACAGGTGTGTTTGGGGGCCCAGGATCATATGATCGCCGGGCCCCCAAATTTGACCCCCTTGACCCCCAGGTTAATATGGGCAATCATATGATCCCACGACAGTCTGGCACCAGGCGGCAGCGGCGGCGTTTGCGGCGTGCAGCCTCATACGCACGTCAACGACGACGCTGATGGTATCTCTGAAAGCAAGCACAAGCTCACCACCAACGCCCAGAGGATTCACGGCTGCTCGATTCCTTGTCATTGTCGAGACGCATGAAGGTTAGATACCATCCATCCCTACTGCAACTGCCCTTGTTGGCAGCATGGTACATCCCACTGTCAAGCACCACGATAGCTGGGGGCTGGCCACCCTTGCTTGGTGTGAGGCAGGCCCCTCCTGCAAAGGCTGGACGCAGTTGAATGCAGGCTGGGGCGGGATCCCTACCCTCTGCTTGTCCACTTTTGGACTCTGCCACACTGGTTGGCCAACACGAGTTGTGTGCAGATTTGACTCTGGGGACGTTATACAGGCTGGCAAGAGAGTTTTGGAAAACAAAATACTGATCTTCTTCTGTCTACCTGTTTGGTTCCGAAATATTCGCAAACACACAACAGGTCGCTTGTTGGTGGTCGCCTTGTTGGTCGCTTGTGTTTCTCATCGTCGACGGCTGTTGCTTCTTCGTGGCGTTTGAGGTGTTTACACGTAATGTGATAGAAAATCTGGGTGAGCTGCCAGAGCCTAATTATGATTTCGCTAAACACACGCAGCTAAACTGACACAGCCATGTTATCATCATCATTTATTTCAGGTTGCAGATGCAAGACAGCTCCTCTCCCCCCCCCCATCCGTCAGGCAAGAACCGTACTCATCTAGGTACACTTTTTCTTTATACTTTTGCGGGTGGGGCGAGGTGTCTCCTCTTACTTTTTCACTTTGCTTTCTTCTGTTCATCCCCGAAACAGATAATTTCAAGCAGGGGTGAGGGGAGTTTCGAGCAAGCAAGCGCCAGAATGAGTCAGTGCCACTGAAGTCGGAGGGGCACAGCGGAAGTTTTATTGACCTATACTGGCTGGAACAGCGAGAAGGGACAGAAAGAACGAGAAAAAATGAAGCCAGGGAAGGGAGGAGGGGTAAGAATAAATGTGCTGGAATCAAACCGCGGGCTGATCCCCAAACTTGATTGTAACGACCAATTTGTCTGCACCAGCAAAATATTGTTGGCCAGAAAATATCGAAGAACGTGCATTATTTGGCCGAAAAGAGGGAAGAAGCCAAGTTCGTCTCGTTGGGTAGCCGACACGGCGCTGAATCAGCCATTGTCGCTCATCAAGCGCGAGAGAGCTGCTTGCGGAGGCGATGTCGAATTCAAGGGCGGTGTCGTTGGATTCAAGGGCGTCGTCGTCCACTTTGGTCCATGTTGACGTGCTCCAGCGAATGGACACGTCGTCCCAGTCCGTAGATTCGATAAGCTGGCTGTCGGCACTGATACGAACTGCTGTGACCGGGAGAGCATGGCCCTCAAGCACCGACTGCTGCGCGCCAGTTGCTGCATCCCACACCCTCACAGTCATGTCAGCTGACCCAGACACAATCCAGCAGCCATCAGGGCTGACTGTAATTGCTGTGACTGGATCAGTATGGCCCTCAAGCACCGACTGCTGCACGCGAGTTGCTGCATCCCACACCCTCACAGTCTCGTCAAGTGACCCAGACACAATCCAGCGGCCATCAGGGCTGACTGCAACTGCTGAGACATCAAGAGTATGGCCCTCAAGCACCGACTGTTGCACGCCTGTTGCTGCATCCCACACCCTCACAGTCGTGTCAGCTGACCCAGAAACAATCCAGCGGCCATCAGGGCTGACTGCAACTGCTGAGACCCAATCAGCATGGCCCTCTAGCACCGACTGCTGCGCGCCAGTTGCTGCATCCCACACCCTCACAGTCTTGTCATGCGACCCAGACACAATCCAGCGGCCATCAGGGCTGACTGCAACTGCTGCGACATAATCAGTATGGCCCTCAAGCACCGACTGCTGCACTCCAGTTGCTGCATCCCACACCCTCACGGTCACGTCATTTGACCCGGACACAATCCAGCGGCCATCGGGGCTGACTGCAACTGCTGTGACATCAAGAGTATGGCCCTCAAGCACCGACTGTTGCACGCCTGTTGCTGCATCCCACATTCTCACTGTCTCGTCATTTGACCCAGACACAATCCAGCGGCCGTCAGGGCTGACTGCAACTGCTGCGACACGCTGAGTATGGCCCTCAAGCACCGACTGCTGCGCGCCTGTTGCTGCATCCCACACCCTCACAGTCGTGTCAACTGACCCGGAAACAATCCAGCGGCCATCAGGGCTGACTGCAACTGCGTAGACCGAACCAGAATGGCCCTCCAGCACCGACTGCTGCACGCCTGTTGCTGCATCCCACACCCTCACGGTCGCGTCATTTGACCCGGACACAATCCAGCGGCCATCAGGGCTGACTGCAATTGCTGAGACCCAATCAGCATGGCCCTCTAGCACGTTTAGAAGGGCAGGCCACTGCTGCTCTCTTGGAACAATCAAAGAGGGGGCTGGAATCACTGGTGGCAACCGGGGTGCGTAGTGCGTGTAAATGGCAGTCTGCGCTGGCGCAAATGGAATGGCGGTCGCGTATACTTGTAAGGCTGCAGCGCTGATGGGGGTGAAGAACATGGGAATAAGTCGCTGAAGGTCACGCAGAAGCTCGCTGATTGAACCGAAATCTTGCTGCTGAGGCGGGTAGAGCTCCAAAAGTGTGCTTGCCACATCAATCGCCAGCGACAATTGCGAGAGAAGTGCGAGTGCCTCGATCCAGTAAAGTAGCTTCTCTTTCGAAAATATTGCAATGTCTGAAGCCAGAGTCGAAAGCACACGGGTTTGTCCAGGGGAAAGCGAACCTTTGCAGTGTTGATGAAAGTGCAATGAAGCATAGCGCACGTGCTCCTTGATTTTTTGCTGAACCAAGGCTGCAATGTTCGGAATATTCTTATGAAGCACAACACATTCTAGGTCTGCGCAGTATTCACGGCGATTAGTTGTTACAGAATGAGACGAAGGTCATTGTTTACCGGCCATGTTATATCGAAGGTTTTTCGTCATCACCGAAAAGCACTCAAGCGCCATCTTCTCATGCTCCTTCCTCGATGTGAAAGAGAATCGTGGATCGCTGCAGCGAATTGGGTCTGTCAAGTAGTCTTTAATTGATTTGTGCGTGACTGTCAAGTACTTTTCAGCCTCTTCTTCCATTGAATTCTTGAGCAAAACAGCACCGAGCCGTTGGACCGCCGTTCTCACCAATTCAACATCGACATGGAGTAACCCTGCGATTCCAACACAGGTCAGAGGCACCATAGCGTGGACAACCGTGGCCAAGACACGAAATAAGATCGAATCCCGCCCATCCGTGGTCCCAAAAATGCGAGAAAACATTCCTTTATAAAGTGGATCGACGCCGTTGATACTCTCGGAAGTGGATGGCAGATCCTTGATTGTGGCCAGCGTTCTTTTCCCGGACTGTTTGACCTCGTTGCAAGCAATGACGAGCCATATAAAAATTCCACCAGCTTTCTCGACCAGTAGCGCAGAGCCCTCCTCAATGGCATCGTCTTCTGCTTGCATTTCCCGCAGCTTGAATTCAGCAAAAATCTGGGCATCTAGCCTGTTGTCTTCCTGGCTGGGTTCGAGTTGTTTCACGCTCAGCTGTGTAAAAGCACCAACAATATCGTCCTCTGGTCGAGCGGTCACTATGAATTTGACTTGTGAAGGCAGTTTGCCGCAAAGACTCGAGAAAACGTTGAGAATTTGTTTCCGTTGCTTCGTGTTTCTGCATTCGTCAAGGGCATCGACACAAAGCACAACGGGCTCGAGATCTGGGTCGTCGTCCTTGTATACTGCGTGCAGCGGGCGAAGAATGATTGCTTCGAAAAGCTTTCCGACTGGATCACCGCAGACGTCGGGGGTTTCGTGTTTCACATGTAAAAGTTCCTTTGCGAACGAGGTCTGCCACTTGCTCAAGAAATATGAGAGTGTCTTGATCAGATTGCGGTCGCTGTTTCTGTCCTCGTCATCGTGCCTGCAGAAAAAAGTTCCACCATGTATTTTTTGGCTCTTCAATTCCATGGACACAAACGCGCTCATGATGGATTTTCCGACTCCAGGGCCACCCTGCAACCAGAGAACGCGCTCAGTTGATTTCTCGACGAATTCAAGAACATCATGAAGCAGCCACTGCCGCGTTCCATCCAAGTAGTTTGCCATTAAAGACTTTTGTTGTGCCTCCATCTCTTTGTCCAGAGGTTTAAGCCATCCTCGAAGAGACTCGATCGTATCAACAGGCTGATTCTGATTGTCGAGAATTTCGAGGACTTTGTTTTCGAAATCTTGCAGCTTCGTATGTATGTCTATGATCAATTTAAAATCCAACAAAGTCCTTTTGCTTTCAAGTTGCTGCAGAAGGTCAGCAATCTGGGCTTGCTTTGACATGCCGGAGCGAAACGGCCCTGCAAAAAATCAATTGAAATGCACAAGAAAACAAAATGACATACATTTTCTGTTGTCTTTTGTATTCTCGTGGCAAAATGCCAGGCAGGTCACAACAGTTTCCATGCAGGCTTCAATATTTTGCTTCAATTTCTCCTTGTCTGCATGAACATCACAGAGATCCTCCATGAAAGCAATGGTTTTTGTGAGCAGATTTTGTACTTCTATTTCATTCTTCATACTCTGGCGCCATGTCTGAAACATCTGTTAGAGGTGACAGTACAACCTGCCAAACCTTGTAAACACAAATTGCCAGAGTCCAGGCAATTTTCGCAAAAATATGCACTTCAGCTACCTCATCCACCAGCTGCACGACTTTGTCGACGTGCTCAAGCAACTTTTGCAGATTATCCGACAGCCCGTCTTTCTGCGTTCCAGCTGAACTGATGTCATCAACAAACGATGCAGCGCCCTTTAGTGCAGCCTGTCCTTCGTCAGATACCACATAGTCAACAGCTTTGAGCATCCCGCTGTCATTGTCAAGCAGTTTCTTCTTACTGGAGGTTCCACTTGTATCAGAGTCTGGAGCTGTCTTGCAAAGGTCACTGACAAAGAGCGGGGCAGATCGTGCAAATGTCGGGTCTGCTTTAAGGATCGATTTTATGAGCTCGATCGCCTTCTCTTTCACACTCATAGCCGGTGCTGAGCCTGTGATATCAACTTTTGGTCCATCGATGGAAGGTTCAGGACGTCCCACAATGGAGGACGACGCCGGTGTTAGGGAGGGAGGAGGTGGACTGCGCTTATCCTCTGAAACACTTCGCGACGGTGAGCCAGGATTATTGAGCGGCACATCATTTCGAGAACAGCTGCGACTTCTGAAGTGGCGGAGCGGATTTGGAAACAATCCTTTCCTTGAAGAACCTGGTTCCGCGCCAGAAGTAGGCAACGGAGCTCGCCCTCGGTCAGATTTCTTCGACTTGAGCGGCATATTGACGTTGACAGTCGATAAACTTTGTAGTTGGGCTTGTTTCGTTAACACATAATGGGAAAAATGTTAGACAGTGTGCCTGTGTATTATGGAAGGGCGATCAGAAGTGAATAAAAAGTACATACAACGTAAGAAGTGGAGAACGGCAGATTCCAAAACGTAAGCCTTCGAAAATGGCGTGAGAAGATCTCAAATACACCGTCGAGTGCGTCTACTGCAGAGATTTAGATTGAATTTGCGGATGTGAAATAGCAAGCGGCAGATTCCCTTCGAAATATACGGGGGTCACAGCCACGACAAGGCGTACTGCAAGCGTTCCACCTTCGGAGAGTATCGCTGCAAAACCTCGAGACAGATCGCTGGTCAGTCAAAGGAAGACGAGGTGATCCGGAGGTGTAGTGTAGATTTGAGATATCAACTCTGATGTGTATAGACCGATTCAGCCGCAGGATTCTCAAGTGCGAATCAACTGAATGACTGCTAGTTGTTAGCCAGCAGGCATGCGGGGGGGGGGGGAAGAGTCAAGCTCATGAACACATGCCTTCCAAACAACCAGATATCGCTGTGGCAATGCCAGAGAGGGCAAAAAATGAAGCTGGTAATCAGCGTAGGCGAATGAGGACGCCTTCAGAGTTTCGCGAGTCTTCGGTGTCGTGGGCGGAAACAGGGCTGCTCTGCTGTGACGGTGCCGTATGCTCCGAGCGTAACCGGAAGGAGGTAGGACTCAATGTGCTCCAACGCAGGAAATGCGCGCGATCCAAGATGCTGTGGTTCTACAGGCGGTCTTTAGCTGCATGGCCACAAGAGAGCGCGATGCCAAATAAAATAGCAATCACCTCCAGAAGCGATCTCTGAGGAGGGAGTGTCGCTCGAAAGTGCGACACTGGAGCCGATTGCCTGTGCGGCCAGGTCCCGTCGAGGTTCGAGTGCTGTGGCGCAGGCGGCGCAGGTAAAAAATTACCAGCAAAGCAATTTATTGACTTGATTGATACCAAATGGATGGTGGTTGTTTTAGTGCGTGAATAAATAAAGCGGGGCAATCAAAGTGTTTTTTGGTCGTGGACGGCATGGCGGCCTGCGCCGTCCATAGAGGTCATCTGCAAAGATCATATCCGACGCCGTCAGTTGTCAGCCTCCTATGTCATCGGGAAAGATTCTGCGATGAGAGCCAATCTGGGTATGCCTATAAGTGGGACGGGGTCAGTGAAAGCACCATAGAGGTTTCTTTTTCCGTCATCGTTGCACAAGCAAAAGAGAGATGGGGCGGGTGGAGGGGGGAGAGAAGGGAAAAGGACACGCGCTAGAGTCTCCACAACAAATTGAGCATGAAAGCGCAGAGGTTCGAGGATTGCGTTCGACGAGCACAGGGAGTTGAGGAAGGGGTTGAAAAAAGCGGATTAGAATGGGCGTGTTGAGAGAGAGAGTGTGTGTGTGTGTGTCTGTGCGTGAAGTAGTTTACGCGAGATGTATGGGGCAATCCCACAAGTGTAAGTTTGCGATGAGAAACACAGCACACAGCCCATTAAATAAACTCACAGCGTCCAGAGCATCCTGCCATACCCACTGAAAACAAAACCATCCTCCATATTTTCTCATCATCATCCCTTTGTCCTGTGGTACTTGTAAAAATACGACACCGAATATTTAGATCATGTCAGAGGAGGCGAGGTAACAGCTTGGTTCAACGATATGCTTTTTGATTCGTTTCAAAACGTGGGGGTTGTTCAACCTCATAACCGGGCAGCGCGTATTCACAAAAACATAATGCAACGTGGGGTGGAAGATAGGGAGTAGGGTTGGCTGGTAGAATGATAGCTGATAGAACGATATTTAGAAAGTGAGGAAAAAGACTAGTCGCCAGCCAAACTGAGCGAGAGAGTCAGAGAGGAGGGCAACGAGCGAGCGGGGAGGGGTTAGGAGATAGCCATGCGGTCATAAGAGGTGTGTGCCTGCATCCTTCACCCAAGCAGCTCGTAGGCGAGGCAGTAGCACTCCTCGAGCAGCGCACGCAGCGCGGCCTGGTCGGCCTCGGATCCGGCCGCCTTGCCGTTCTCACCGACAAAGTTGCCCCAGTCGTCGCGCAGGCCGTCAATATGGTCCAGCTCGGCCAGCTGCGTGCGCACGTCCAGGCGCCCGGCAGCGCCGGTGGTGCCTGCGGCGCCACCGCTTCCACGCGCGCGAGCCCACTCACGGCGCCACCGCATCGCCGGCTCATCGTCGTCGTCCGGCTCAGCGGCGGCGGCCAGGTCGACGAAGCCCCCGTCGGCGTCATCGGTGCCGGCAGCGGCGGCGGTGCGGCGCTGCGCGTCTGCTTCAGCCTCCCGGGCCCAGCTCTCGGTCAGCTCCATGTTGCGGCGATTGCGGGACGCAAGCAGGGCGTCACGGAGGGCCAGCAGGCGTGCGCGCACAGCTGCTAGCGCCGGGTCGTCGAAGAGCGCCGCGCCGGCGCCAGCGCTGCCGTCGCCACCGCCCGTTACGACGTTGCCGAGAGCCGACAGGCCCGAGCGGAGAGCCAGAGCGAGGCGCGCCCGTGGGGCGTCCAACCGTGCGGCTGTCGTGGCCACGGTGGCGCGAAGCGCCGAGAACCCGCTCGACAGCGCGTCGGCCAGGCCGTGCAGAGCCGGTCCGGCGCCCGCAAGGCCGGTGACGCCGCCGGCTTCGCGGCGCGCAGCGGTGGTGGCTGCCGCCGCGTCCTTTTCGACGGCAGCCGCAGTGTCGTCGCCAGTGGCAGTAGCTGCAGAGGTCGCGGCGGCAACGGCGACGTGGCCGGCGCGGCGATCTCCAGTCGCGAACGAGAGGCCGAGCAGGGCGTCACGGACACCGGCGACGCGCTCGGTGACGGCGGCCAGACCTGCGGCGATTGTGGAGCCCTGCTCCTCGGAAGCAGAAGCGCCGTCGCCGCCGGCCTGGGCGTCGACCTCGACCAGGCACTCGTGAATCAGGTCATATGCATCGTTCAGCAGCTCCGATAGCACGGCCTGGCCCTCCGGAATGGATTGGTCTTGGCTGTCGGCGATGGTGAGGACAAAACGGCCGTCGACGCGGGCGCGGTCAATCTTGTCAACCTGCTCCTGCAGCATGCGCAGCTCAACCGGGTCGACCAGCATCCCAGCGTCGAGACCGACGCGCAGCGCCCGAAGCGCCGACACCACGTCCTCGAGCTTGAGTTACAGCGCGTAGAGCCCCGGGTGCACGGCCGGCTCGGTTTCCTGCACCTTCCGTACCAGCCGGTAGCAGCGCGCCAGCAGGTTTGCGACGAGGGCCTGGCCCCCGGGCACGCGGGCCGAGCGGGCCGAGCTGGCAACTGCGACACCGGCGGTGGCGCGCAGACGGGCGGCCTCGGCGACGCCGTAGAACTTACCGCCGACAACGTGGCGGTCCTCGACTTCGTGAAGGGCGTCCTGGATGCGCCAGAGCTCCTGTTCGCGGTCGCGAGCTTCGAAAGCGACGTCCTCGGCTGGGACGGCAGCGAGCACCGTGTCGGCCTCGGCCGAGCGCTGGCGGGACGCTAGGTCCTCGAGCTGGGCCAGAATGCCAGTGAGTGCGTCGTAGGCTGGGACCAATTCGTCGTCGATGCGCCATAGCGGGCGGATGAGCGTGTCGAACTGGGCCCAGGTTGCGTCAATGAGACGACCAAGTGCCTGCTTTTCGCGCTCGAGACGGGCCACTTGCCCCTCGTAAGCCAGGTTGGCGCGCCACGTGCGTTCGGCCAAAGCCTGGATGTCAGCGAAGGACGGGTTTCCGTGGCGCTTGAGTGCAGTAATGTCCTTATTCAAAGACAGGATGAGACGCTTGGCGTCGCGCGACTCAGCCAGCAGCGACGCCATGTCTTGTTGGCCGGCACCGCGGACGGCAGCAGCCGCGGCGGCGGCAGCGGCGGAAGACAGTGAGGTGGCGACAGCGCCTCCAGGCATCGAGGAGGCAACTGAGACGACAGACGAAGACGGTGCACCGGGGGCCGACGCGACGAGAGGCTTCAAGAACGCACCGGGAGCGAAAGGTTCCGAGGCCGTACCGTCGGAGGGGCTGCGCACGGTGGAGGGCGGCTCTGTCAACGTCGAGCACGACGCTGACACTGACGACGACGGCACGTCGAGAGTGTCGGGCGGTGGAGCCTTTCTGTCATCGGGCAGAGGCGCGGCGCCGGTGGCGGCAACGGTCGAGTCCATTGCAAAATGTTCAAAGGTTGAGTTTTGCCTGAGGGATGTCTGGGAGGAGGAGGTTAAATATGGTGAAGGAAGATGTGACCGCGGGAGACAGGTGCAGCGATCGAGAGCGTGCCACCTTGGTGAGAGATGGAGGGGGGAGGGACAGAGACGTATAGTGTGTACATACGTTTGTGTATGCGTATGTGTGTGTGTGTGTGTTCGCAAGTCACGCACAGACAGAGAGCAACAACGAGTCACCACCACCACCAGCTGCCTCAAGCACCAGCAGACTGTCATTGTGACATAGCAACTCGCTACAGCAAATAGCACCATGACCCCATCCAATCACCATCCAAAAGCCGCGCCACTTGAATCATCAAAGGGCCAAATCAGAATGTTTGTGCGACAATGTGCATGAAATCAATCAGGGCCCTTTTGGGGGACGACCCCGTGGCCTCAACGGTCACTTTCGCTTTTTGGCGCCGCCTTTCTTCCCGGCGGCGGCGGCGTCGGCGGCCTTGCGGCGCCGCAGGTCGCGCCGCACGCGGTAGCCGCGGAACACGGCCTGGATTAGCGTCGCCGCGCCGTGGCGCCGCCGCAGCTGTCGCTCCTCCTCCCGCCGCGCCTCCTGCTCCACGCGCCGCTCCTCCATAATGCGTGCGTGCTCCACCTGCAGCTCCGCGAACCGCTCCTGCAACTCGTCCAGCTGCGCTTTCTCCTCCACGTAGATGGCCTTTGGTGTTTTTTTTGGTATGGGATTTTTTCGGCGTTAGGGCACGCACTAGGTTGTACAAAAGAAATCAGACGTTCAGTTACCGTTATATCCTCGAGCTCGGACTGCCTCTCCTCCATGTCTTGGTCATACTTGTGGATCCAATTTTCGACCTCAGACTCGATCTTGAACTTTTTCTTGCGCCACTGCGCCTCCTCCTCGCGGTTACGGGTCTCTGTCTCGGACAGTTGCAGTCGCAGCCGTGCCACCTCTTGCTGGATTGCCGATTCCTAACATTCACACCATAGTCAGTGTTGTCCCGCGAGTAAGTGGTTGCGGGTTTGAGGGCTATCAGGTAGAGCCAAATAAAAATGCTCCAGAGCAATTTTTTTTGGTCACAATGAGCGCCAACGGACCTTTTCTTGGGCTTGCTGGAGCTCCTGATCCTCCTTCTGCTTAGACCGCGACTCGAGCCGCTTTGTCGTCTCCTCCGCCTGCTGCTTGATGTCGCGCAGTTCCTCTGTCCCCAATGAGACCCCGTCCCAGTGAAAAACCGAGTGAATGAAATTTGATTTAAAACCAAGAAAGTGAAGGCGTGATGATAATATGGTCACCTTTGAGCCTGCGGATGACCTCGTTACGCTTGTTAACCTCGGTTGCCCGCTCACGGCGGGCTTTATCCAGCTCTACGCGGAGCATCCGCACCTCGTTGCTGGTCTGTGCACCGCCCGAAGTTTTATAGACAGATTGAACCAGGAGGGGGAGGTGGCGATGAAGGTAGGTAAGAGGAATATTGGCTTATGTCTCGTACTCGACCACAAAAAGCACAACAATCTGCCGCCCTTTCCCATTGAGATTTCACACCCACACCCAGCATAAATCTCTCTCTCGCAGAATTTTGTGTTATGCAAACCTTCTGCTCCTTCGCCGTGATGGCCGCGATCTGCTCCGCACGCGCGCGCTCCTCCTCGACCGACGTCGCCAGCCGGTCGTGGAAGATCTTCTTGACCTCCTGCAGAAGGCCCTCGAACCTCGCCATCGCCACCGTCGCTGCAGGAGGACCAGCAATAGCAGCAGGAGACGACGCAGCCACCGCGATAGTGCTCCCCGCGCGCCCGGCACCACCGCCGCCGGCGTGCAGCATCCGCAGCTTGGAGAAGACACCCGGGTTCTGCAGGAAGTGCCTGCAGAGCGCGCGCGTCGCGCTGCGGAGTGACTGTGCTTCGTTCTGCAGCTCGGCCTTCGTTGTACGTGAGGGAGTGCGACATAGAGGAAAGTAAAAAAAAATTTGGTCTCAAGAACGATTGGAAAGTGTAGAAACGCAATCACACTGCTAGCTCGCTCCTCCCTCCCCCTTTCCTCTCGGTCTTTCCCTACTCCGTGGTTAAAATACCACCCCGCCAACCCCAGCTCGTAGCGAAGTGCCACTGGGATACTGACCTCGTCCACCTTTTCTCCGGCAATCTTGCGATCCCGTAAGACATTGTACCGCATCTCTGTGGCCCGGTAGTCCTGGAAACGGGAGGAAAGTAGTAGGCGGGGGTAGATCAATGACGAATAATCAGGAAGGGCGCCAATCTGCAAACCACCAGCCCGACGCAACGCAACGCAACGCAACCCAGCTCAACCCACCCCTTTCCCGCACTCTTGCCGATCCCACCCACCGTCAGCACAGCCACCGTAGCGGCAGCAAACACGGCCGAGACTCTGCGGTCGACGGCGTCCGGCACCAGGCCGACCAGCACCGCCTTGCGCTGGGCCTCCTGCAGCACAGCCACCACGCGCTGCGCCTCGACACCCGTCAGCCGGCTGCTGCTGCCGCCGCCGCCGCTGCTGCTGTTGGCGGCGAAGCCGGACCGCGCTTCGGTGGCAGCGGCGTCTAGGACATCGTCGGGGTTGACCTGCAGGTAGGCTGGCGAGAGTGGAGAAGCTACTGCTGCTGCTGCTGCTGCTGCTGCCGCTGCTGCAATTGCAGGAGGTGATCTCGCGCGTGAGGCGGTTGCGGTCGCGGCTATATTGCCGCCGATGGGCGGGAGGACGGGCTGGCCGCTCAGATCGGCACGCGTAGTGACCAAGCTGGCCATGTCTGCGTTCAGACAATTTTCGTTCCTGGAGGTTGTAATATAAATAGAATTTTACATGTGCACTTGGTGTTGAAATGGTTGGGTGTGTTCAAAGGTCGGACATCCGCACAGCAAGCAAGGGGGGGCACGGACGTGCAACGCTTACGCTGACTGATCTCTGGTCACGGTTCCCTTCCAGCTGTTCCACTTCATGCGTGCTGTCGGATGTCAAGACCCACAGTTCGCCCTTCAGGGGTTTGTGAAAGCACCGATCCATCTGCCCTAATTTTCAAAAAAAAAAAGGGCATGAAGAGGGAGAAAGGTGTGGAGTGAGGGGTTATAGGCATGGTGACAAAACCAGATACCCCGCTGGTGCTGCTCAAACTGACACCTCCCTCCGTCTTCCCAAGGCGAAGAATGTCGTGCAGAACAAGAAAACAAAAATGAGATGGGGACGCAGGACGCTACATGGGCACATTGGGCACATTGGGCGAGAACCCGAGCAAAAGAGATAGAGAGAGCGAGAAAAAAAAACAGAGAATGAGGACAGCATGCATATAAACGATCAATATGGAGTAAAAAAACGCTTGGAAGTCAACAAGATAGCCCACAAAAGGTCACATCGTCTCCGGGTCGTTCCCAGCCGCCTTCTTCGACTTTCGAACGCCGCCACTGCGGCCGTCCTTGCCCTTCTTCTTGCGCCGCACAATGATCAACTCCTCTTCCTCGTCGTCGTCGTCGTCGTCGTCCTCCCCTTCGCCACCGCCGTCGCCATCTTGGTCACGCCGGCGCTGACCGCCACCACCACCTCGCGTACGTCCTCGACCGGCGGGACCGTCGCCCCCACCGCCGTCGCCGCCATCTTCCTCGTCCTCGTCGTCGTCCGAGTAGGCAGCGTACACGATCCGCCGTCTGCGCCCACGCCCTCCGCCGCCCGCCTTCTCGGCCTTCCCCGTCCCCTTGCTTCTCGGGCTCGGTGGCGCCAGGGCCGCTGTCGTCCCCGACGGTGCCGCGGGTGACGCCGGCGACGACGGCCCCAGTGAGGCCGACGCCGAGGCAGACCCGGATACTGCGTCGTCGCGCTCGTCGCCGTCCGAGTCCGGCACCTCGACGCCACGCCGCCGCAGCCGCCGTTTGCGCTCGGCCTCTCGCTCGCGCCGCTCCACCTCGGCCTCCTCCGCCACCTCGTTTGCTGCCCGGACGTTGCGTGGGCGCCGTCGCTCGCCAATGAACTCGCGCCCCGCCGCATTTGCCGCTCCTGCAGCAGCAGCTGCTGCTGCTGGCGGCGCCTGGCCCATGCCAGCACCCGGGAACGACATGCCAGGTGGTGGAATGGGCATGCCAAACGGTGCGGGCTGCGGAGGCAGCCCCGCCCCAGGAGGCATTCCCGGATGAGACAGGAAGCCCATCCCGCCCATGGGCATACCGGTCATCGGGTCGTAGGGCATCATGCCGGGCAGACCCGCCATAGGTAGCATTGCCCCAGGAGGCGGTGCGTACGGGAACCCGGGCATCCCAGGGGGTCTTGGGGGCATAGGCATCCCTGGAGGAAGCTGTGGCCACATATTTGGACCGGCGTACGGGTTCACGGGTGGAGCTGCCATCGGCGGCGCTGGGCGGAATTCCTTATCCGAGCTCTGCTTTGCGGTAGCTTTGGTGCTCTTGGAAACCTTTTGTACTTCATCGCTCTCGCTCGCCTCGCTACTGCCAGACTCGGACTCCGAATCAGATCCGCGGAGTTCTTTTGCTGAGATCTTCTTCTTGCGAGGTCCCCGACGCGATGAGGACGATTCTGAGCCGGTACCGCTGTCAGAATCGTCGTCCTGCGCCTTCGGCCCTGCCTCACTACCAGAGTTCTCGGAAGTCGTTCCACTTCCCGAATTGCTGTCCTCGTCAGAACTATCGGCGGCTTTCTTTTTTGCCGCAGCCTTCCCTGATGCTTTCTTCTCATGAGATGGGACAGCTCCTGGAGGTCGGCTTCAGTGGGATGAACAGAGAAAACCGGTAAAACTTTACCAGACGGCGCTGCATTTGCGTTATTTCCTCCAACCCCACGTTGCTCCTTCATCCTAAGTCGGAGGAAATAATATCAGCCCAACGACACCGAGCTTACAACCACCCGGATAACAATCACCAGGGGGTACAAAACACAAACCTTTCGGCCTCAAGCCAGCGCTCCCTCAAAAAGTTGTGGTGGCTCGCAAGGACGGGGTCCTCGTACCCAAAGTCCGGCGCATACTCGCTTACGGGGTAGCCGGCGAGATGAGGCGGGAGTACGCCTGGCGGTGGGGCCGCACCGGGCGGGTATCCCGCATACTGCGGGAGGCCGAACGCGCCAGGTTGTGGCGGCGGTGCCTGTCCGAAAGGGAGTCCTTGCATGAGGTAGGGGTTCGCGCCAGGTGTCTGCCCAACCACGAACGCAGGAGGCGGGCGCGCGCCGGGGAAGAATCCGGCTGGACCGGCGGATGGACGAAAGGCGCCGGCGGCGGCAGCTGGGTCGGCTATAAACGGCTGCGCGGCCAGTTGGCCCGGTGGAAGACCAGCTTGCTGTTGTTGCTGCTGCTGCTGCTGCTGCAACTGGCCCTGTTGTACCAGCGCGTACGGCGTGCCGAGGGGTGTGGCGCCAAACTTGGGCCGGTAGGTGCCTAACTTCTTCATCATCTCGCGCTCACGCTCGTAGCGATCGACCTCGCCCAAGAGGCCGCCTTCAAAGCGAGGTTTCGTGTTCGCAGTCACCAACGAGCTTACGAACGGGCCCTTTGGCCCCGCGGGTGCGTCGTCTGGTCGAAGGGTAGCACCGAGCCCCATGGATTGGGCACGGAGGGCGGCCTGGCGCTCAAAGATAGCCTTGTTTTGCGCCTCCTTTGTTTCCGCATCCAGCTGGATCAGCGGCCCAGCGCCACGGAGTTTCCCTCCAGTAACATTACTTGACGGCTTTTGGTCTGGAATCTGGGCCAGTAGAGAGTTTTGCGCGTACAGATTGAATTGCTAATGGTAATGTATTTTGGGGTTACTGGAGTCGGGTACTGTCGGCGTCTTACCTCGTCTTCGTCGCCTTCATCAAGACTTTTGGCAGAGTTAGCTCCCATAACACCCCCAGCTGGGAAGGCCTGCTGTTGAGGTGGCCAAGGCATCCCTGAAAGCATTGCCATGAATGGAGGCATACCAGCCATGCCGGGTACAGAGGCCATCGATGCCCGATTGGCACGAGCACCGATCACTTCGTTGTCATCCTCCTCCTCGTCCTCTTCGTCGTCATCGTCGTCATCGTCATCGTCATCGTCATCATCGTCGTCGTCTGACTCTTCGTCTTCACTTGAATCATCAGATTCATTAGAGCTCTCTGACTCTGAGCCGCTCTCCTCCTCGCTGTCCTGCTCTTCGTCGCTCTCGTCCCCTTTCTCGTCGCTTTCTTCTTCGTCATCTCCATCGTCGCCAGAACCGTCATCCTTGCCCAGGGAACTAGCGTCGGCGTGGTGTTTGGCCGCAGCAGCAGCCACCTTGTCCATCATTACGGCTGCCGTCCCTGAAGGTCCGTCACGAGACCCAACCGCGGCAAGCGAAGTACCTGTTGCCTCACTGACAGCACTCGGCGCAAGTGAGACGCGAACCTGGCGCTCCTTCAGTGGTTCCTCTTCGTCGCTGTCATCATTATCGCCAACAGTACTGCCGGGGGGCGCGTTCCTCGCCGCTGATGCCAAGGAGTCGACCCGTGAGCCGCGTTTGGACGCGCGCTCAGATAGCTTAGATTGCCGCTTCTGCTTAGCGGAGGCACCGGCAGCCTTCACTTTCTTCTTCTCTTTTGGTTTCACGAAATCGGGAACAATCGCCGGAGAAGTGGCAAGAACGAGTGCCTTGCCGCTAGCTGCCATGGTCTTGGAGTCGGCGAATTGATATTGCCACACCCAATTGCCATCCGGTTGCATGGTCGGGACGGCCACAAGCACGAGATCCGTCTCGACAAGCTCGACGAAATTCCCTGAGGCACTCCCGACGTGTATTTCCATTACCGCTGAATTCAATAAAGCTTGAGCCTCGGGTTTAGATTCTTCGGCTGAAATCTTAGATTCATCGATATTTGAAGGTGTTTTGGTACTATCCGCAGGAGAGTCTTGAGGTTGCTGGACCTCCTCTTTTGTACTTGATTCGGCCGACTCGGTGGGAGGTACCGGCCCAGAGTCTTTCGCACTCGATTCGGCTTCCATATTGGTTGTTTCAACACCAGAATTCACTGGTAATTTCGCGACGATCGAGGAAGTTGCAACAGGCGCAGTGGGAACGGACTCCGGTAGTAACCCGTTTCTCTGAAGCCAATCGATCATCCCTGCCACTTTTGAAGCGATCTCCCTGCTCTCGTAATCCGCCCGAGCGGCATTCCCGGTTGCCACGGCGTTGAGCCAACTGTCTATGGGGCCTTTCCCTTCTCCGTGGCCCCCCGTGGCCCAGGTGGCGTGCTTGTCTGAAAGAACGCGGTCCAGCTGTGGTTTGACCAGAGCAAGGGTATCGGGTGACATGGGTAGGCCGGCTACTTCGTTTGGAGTAAGGTACAAGAGGCCCCAGCCGCGGAGCGGAGTGACGCCCTCGGGCGAGTTGGGCACCAACCCCACGAATCCGTCACGCAATTCGGCTTCCAACCGTGTGATATTCGACTCAAGAGGAAAAAGTGCCAGAGCGGAAGCAATGGAGCGAATGTGATCGCCGGTCTCTTGCGAAAAGGCCACTAGAACGCGGTCCTGTTGTGGACGAGCGTCGGTCCCGTCTGCGAGGGCAGAAATGGGGTCTATTCCGTCAAAGCCTGGCCCAGGAAAGGCAAAAGAGGTAGGCTGCTGCGCTGGAGTTTCTTTGACACGTCGAGCGAACTGCAACTCGCCTTCAACTTGCACAATAACACAATCGTGAATCGGGGGCATCGGTACCGTTAGCGACTGGCCAGACAATGAAGAACAGTGGTCAATATACACGTGCGTCGGCTTCTCTAATTGGAATGCAGAAATCCTTTGTACTCGATACGCGTCGCGAGATTCATAGAAGGCAACAGTGGGTGGTCCAAGCGGAATATCACCATAAAGTTGAGATTGTGACGCAGCATTTATATCGCTCGAAAGGTGCTCCGAGCCAGCTTCAGCGGTCTTCTTCTTGTTCACTTTTGTCCCGCCGCCGCCAAACAAGCGTCGGAAGCCAGAGGGTGAATCCTTCGCGCCACCATCGTCTTTGGGCTGGGCCGGAGCCTGGCCCGAGATCGAAAAAAGCGTGGGTGGTTCGGTCAGGTTGCTGACGACGATGAGCATCTCGCGCCACTCTGCGGCGTACTGCGGAAGGACAAAGGCCTTCCCTTCGAAATGAACCGGACGCCCCACCGGCCGTTCCACGCCGGCGCTCAGTCCAAGTTCGCCAACTGACTGGGCGCGCTCGTCGGCCACAATGCTCTTTAGCGTGAGATGCTCGCTCACTCGGCATGCTTCATAAGCCGACAAACGGAACGCCACCGCCCAACCATTCGCTGCGATCGAGGAGCGGACCGCCATGTATGTCAGGTGCGAACCACAGAATGACACCGCCATGAAGACGTCATAAGGTATTGGTGCAGGATTCGCTGCCGCCGGCGTCGATCCACGCGGGCGAATAATCGGTTGATAGCCGTATGGAAGAACCTCCACCACCGCATTCACAATAGGTATGCGGATTGGGTAAGGCTTGTCCGTTGGAAATGACGCCCGTTTGACTGCCTCAACCACGTCCTTGCTAGGCTCGACGGTACCTTCCTTCTCCATTATTCCTGCAAAAGTTGGAACAGGAAGGTACGCTTTGGTGGCAATGTCCTCGGGAACTCGCCATAGATTTATGCTCCCGCCCTGGATCTCGGCCCAGTATTTCACCCACTCGCCGCCAAAGTCGAGGGGCGAAGAGGAGGTGGCACTTTCAGCGCCTCCCGAGCGAGGGTTGGCAGGCAACGGCTGTCCCGACACCGCGAGGTCGTTGTGCATGTAAATGAAACCCGACATATACAGCTTCGCGGCGTACGCGTTGAGAAGCGGCGACGCGCTCGCGGTTCTTGCCGGGGCCTCAATTGAGGCCGAAGTGGGCGCACGGGGCGGCGCCGTGAGGGTTGACGGTTTAGTTGACGCCAGAGATGTCGGCGGATGGTCAAGGCTGGTTGAATTCCTTGGCTGTTCAGGATGCTCGGTAGGGGCTTTAGGAAGAACGCGTCCGCGTCTTGGGGGTTCGGGCGAAGTTTGGTGCACGCCAGCAGATGTGCCTGCCACCTGGGTGCCTGCCTCGCCGTCGGGCAGTGCGCTGCGCGCCGCCGGCGTCGCCGAAGACGAGCGAGAGGAAGGTTTGCCCCTCGTCCACGAAAATATACCCTTCTTGCCAGGTGCGTGGCCTGGCATGGTCGGTGAGCTCGGTTGCTCGGATGGCCCCACAGACGAAGACCGGATTCCAGCACCACTTTCTTGACGAGTCGCGACTGGCGAAGGGGTAACGGGTGTCGAAGTGGCTTCAGGTAAAAGCAGGATATTAGATTGAGTCCCAGAATATCTCACTCGTGTAAAAATCCGTTCTGTAAAGTCGCGTAACTTACCACCTTCGCGCCTTAGTTCAGGTTGGATTATGTTGCTTGGCTGGGTTGGACTGAAAGGCTTATTCGCCACTTGGGGCCGACCCGCATGCAAAAGGGCAGAGCCACCGCCACTCACAAGTGCCTCATCGTTGTCATCGTCGTCATCGTCGTCGTCATCGTCCTCAGAGCCAGACTCCGACTCAGAGGAGCCGCTTGTTGCGTCGTTGTCGTTAGGGTCAAGTGCTCTCGGGACAACTCGATCTCCCGGGAGCGGGTGAGGAGGAAAAGTAACGGCGGCTGAGGTGTTGGGAGACCTTGCAGGCCCGGCACCGCTGTTACCGGGAGCTTGGCCTAGGAATGCCTCGAGCTCGCCGACGGAAAAGAGGCCGCTGCCAGCCGTGGCCATGCTATCTCGCTCTCGAGACGCGGCCATGGCTTTGTCAAAGCTTTTGTAGCCTGCACCAATTATTTCGACGCTCGGTGGCCTCTTGCACCAGAATCAAGAACATGACTTCCATTCCTCATCACATACTCCGAAGGGCCCCACCCATCCGGAACCCAATCAATTCATGAACAGGAGGACAAAAGAGAAGGAGCTCCTTCCATAGTCTGCCACTCCCGTCTCCCTTTAATCGTCATCGAGCCACCAACCCACCGCAGGAAGTAAAAACGAAAAAGCATAATTCCCAGCCGGCCATAACGCGTGATCTCACGCCGTGGCAGACTTGCGAACAGAAGACAGCCTCTTCCGGACCTCGGCCCTCTTCTCCTTGCGCTCCTTGACGCGCTGCGCGAGGAGCTTGGCGTAGTCGGCCGCAGCTTCCCGCGAAGCCTTGGCGGCCTTGCGCTTCTCGGCAATCCGGTGCCTCTTGCGCTGAAGAGTGAGGGGGGTGACCAGGCGCTGGATCTTGGGCGCCTTGGTGTACGGCTTCTTGCCCTCTTTGGTGATCTCGCGCCTGATAACGTACTTGCGGACATCGTCCTCTTTGGAGAGGGACTAACAAAGATGTGGAGTAGCATAAGCACACAGGAAAGAGAACTAAACCAGAAGAAACTCACGAAGAGCTTCCGGATCTTAGACGCGCGCTTGGGGCCGAGCCTCTTGGGAACGTTGACGTCCGTAAGTCCGGGGATCGAGGACTCGCCCTGCTTCACGACGACGAGCGAAAGGGCCGAAATATCGGGTCCGACGATGCAGCCGCGAACGGTCTTGCGCTTGCGCTCGCCGGTGCGGCGGGGCCGGTAGCACGAGTGGCCCTTGGATAGGAGGAGGGAGGCACGCCCGGCACGAAGGACACCCTGCTTCATAGGGAAACCCTGCTTGTCGTTACCGCCGGTGATCTTGAAGACGTAACCCTTGAACTCGTCGCCAAGCGCATCGGCGTTAACCTCAGTCGCCATGCGCTTGTCATAGAAGATGCGCCTAAACGTTGCATAGCAAGACGTTCCAAGGTTTTTGTGAGGAAATGGACGACAATGCGGTGGCAATGACGGAGTCGAGTAATGTATGGGGAGGGAGGCCGAGGTACATACAGCTTGCGTTCATCCTCGATATCGACCGACTTCTGCGACCCGAGGGCCGGGTAGGCAATGTTCAACTAGAAAACAAGAGATAATCAGCCTACGGTAAATTCACAGACTGACAGCACATGGGAGTTCAAGCGCCAATAGAACCCTTCGGGCACTACGCATGCGGCATCTGGACTTGGCTATTCAGCCAGCGACAGACATCCCATCCCATCCCATCCCACCGCGCATGATCTCGCAGCAACCAGTCCTCAGTAGCAATAATATGGGCTCCGAGAAAGCATCCGCGTCCGTCCATCCCATTGCGATCGCTGGAGTAACGGGAAAGGGGAGGGAAGCTGAGGCCGATGGTGCACCTTCATCCTTGCGACGACTGTGACAGGGTCGGATGGCGAACAACCTTTCTTCGCCTAATTGGGGGTGGCGAGACTGCACGACAAGGACGAGAAAGGGTAAATTTTCAATTGGCACCCTTCAAATTGTCTGGCTGATCATCGCCACCGCTCCAACCTTCCAGATGAGCGGTAGGGTTGCTGCGCTACAGTTGCCGCTAGCTTCGAATTCATATCTATTCTCGACCTAACGCACCTCCTTGCCATATCAAACCACATTGAATAAATTGCGGCAAGGAGCAAGACCTCCGACAGGAAGCCTCTCAAACCGTCCTTCCAGTCGATCAGGGACATGTGGGTCATGTTGTTCCACTTTCTACTTCCCGTCCTCGTTCAAAACAACTTTGTCATCCGTTTCTCACAAATACGTTTATATTACGCGGAAAATGCATTAAAGCATGGGGCAGAGCAGGATCCGGTGCCACTGCCGCCGGCTCGCGACCAACAGGTCAGCCTCGAAAATGGTATCACTATACTTTCTAATCGCAATATCTGCAGGAGGATTCGGAATGGTGAGGCGGCTGCAGCCGCTAATAAGCCATTTATAGTAAATGTTATGCTTCAGCCTCCTGGAACCGCGCGCCCGGGAACAACAAGAGGCGGATTCGGTGCGTGAATCGTGCCCCCTGCCCTATATGCAGCCTATGCGCTGTTGCTGCACCTGACCTCGAAAACTAGGTTTTCAAGTGGTTGATAGGCCCATGACGCAGCAAGGACTCGGAGGCTTAAAAACTGGCATTCAAGGTATAGAGCGCCTCATATTATCTTATTAGATCGCGCGGAATACTTACAGCCGTACGATTTGCACATTTTAGGCTCTGGACGCCAGGTCCAAGATCGGACCTTTTTCCAAGGTCAACTTCGCCAAAAAGTCTCGCTACTTGTCGGAGAAATCACGAAACTGAGCGCGGAGGCAGACGCATTTGAAAAGGAGAAGACCAATCTCGCAACATTCGAAAAGAGGTAGGCGAGTTAAATCGCCCAAAATATTGACCCGCCGGGGCACCAGGGCGGATATTTTAGCCGAAGAACTACGAGAGCTACAGGGCCAGCTCGGGGATTTGAACACGCTCGTCGACAAGCTTCACACTGACGCTGATCTCCAAGACATCGAAAGGACTACGACGCAACTTCACTCGAAGAACCTCCGTGACTCGCAAATCCTCGATGATGTTTTCTTACAGCGCCAACAGTAAGTTTGAGGATGAGGATTATGGTGTACGAAAACTACTGACACCATTGTTAGACGTGAAAATCAAGCCAAAGAGTTCGAAAGGGCGATAGAAGATGAAAGGCGTAAGGCAGAGGCTCAGATCAGCGAACTTGTACGAACAGGAAATTCGTCCCCCGCTAAGCCGATTGACTTCATAGGATCCGAAACGAAGGGCTGAGTACTATTCAATGAAGGAGCAAAATCAGCAGCTGCTTGCAGAGACTCAGATACGTCAAGCTGAGCTCGACGTGTTGGAGTCGAAAGTGACGTCTCTTCAGCAGGTCTGGTTTGCTTGGGCGCCATCATGTTACATCTATTCCAAATAGGAAGTCCGCCATGATGGAACACGACAGCGCACCATGGTCGCATTAGAGAAACTTTCCGATTTACGGGCAAAGAAAAAAGATATCGAAGAGGCTCTTCGCGCTTTAGAATTCGATTCTGGCCCGTTAGAAAAAAATAGGCTACTCGATCAGGTAGGATGCGAAACTATAGCGACACATTCGCAATACCATTTCGTGGCATTTATATTCTTTGTGTAGGTGAAAGAGGATAATCAGGAAACTTCTGCGATGGAGAGGAAGATCGCCGAGTTGGAAGATCAAGCCCAGCGCCTTAAAGAGTCCATTTCTCGAATTGACATTGAGCTCGACTCCGGCCACAGTAAACAGCAAAGCCGCATATCCCTTTATTTACACCTTTTAAAATAGCTGAGAGGAACTCCAAGTACGAAGAACTCTTGAAGCGCGACAGGGACATGCAGGCATTCTTGGACAGGTTTGAAGACAAACGTGGTGAAGCCCTGGAGAGGAATGCGAAAGCCGAACGTAACATTGTAGCACTATTGGAGCGAATTAAAGTATGCATCAAAACGATTCTATTTAGTCGGCATCCGCATTCGCTACTGACGGATGTTTTCGGCTTCAAAAGAGTTTGGCAAGAAACGAAAATCTCCCTTCACGCGCAGAACATGAAGGGCTTCAAGTCGATCTCAAGTTCAAAGAGCGCGAGATGAAAAACTCGGAAAATACATTTGACGGACTGATAGCGGGTAAGAACCGCTCGTTGGCCTGCACCAGTTGGATAAGTTCAAATTAAACAACTGGTAGAGCGCGATAGGCGCGTTAGGGATTTGGAAAAAGTCAACCAGCTGGAGGTCAAGTTGCAGGCGGAATTGGAGCATCTGCATGTCAGAATCCAGCAGTTACAGGAGGACACGAAAAGGTTTGGGAATGTCGACGACTTGAAGCAGGAGGCTGAAGCAACAAAAAAGGTTCATAAACTTCAAAACTTGTTCTCGTGTGGGTCTTCTCCTCACTTTTTTTCTTCTTTCTTGTACTTGGAACACGACTTCAGCGAAACCTTCAAGATCGAGAATCACTTCGAGAGCAACGGGATCTCTTGAGGAAGCGCGTGCAAATTTTGGCTGCTCGCCATGATGGAAAGAGGGCGCAGCTGCATGACAACGAGACGTTCACTCAGCTCGGGGCGTTAGAGCAACGCCTGAGGCACCACGAATCTCTTAACTATCATCTCCGGGAATGTACGAGCAATCCTCTTGCGTCTGTTTATTTTAATGTGACTCGTTCACGGTGCTGACCGAACACCCCTTGCTGCGACCTCCTGTTTCGGCCACAAGATATTGCTGCGAAGACGATCGAGAGCGACTACACGGCTGCGTCCCGCAAGGTAGCCAAGCAGGTTGACGAGATCAACGCGCAGCTGAGTCGCATTTTGGCGATGCCGCCAGCCGCTCGATGATGTTCAAAGTGTTTGCGGTAATTGCTTGGTGGAGGTAGCCCCATAAAAAAACCTGGTGGCTTAAACCACTCGCCCAAGTTGTTTTCTCCGACGCATTGGAGCCGTCCACAGACGCACTCGCATCGTTATGGAAGTGATATATCCTAGCGTGTGGTGCTGTGGGTGTTGTCCTGGAGAAAGATTGTGGAGGCGGCGAAGCCTGACCGCCAGTTTCGCCAGCGACGCACTGGCGACGCTGTGCTGAGGTGGGCCACGGTTCTCTCCTTGACGGCGGTGGACTTACACGCGGACAGAGGTGGTTGACAGCTGTCGTCGTGTTCGCCTGAGCTATCGGACCGGAATTATATACTGCAACCACGAAATGCCGTCATATGAAGATGGTAGCTGGCAGCATGCCTGCCTACATTGTAACGATACGTTGACGCCGCTGTCTTCGCAGAAGATTTTGCTGGGCCTCATGGCCATCGCTCATCATGCGCCAGCCCTTGCCTGGCCAATGCCAGCTTTGCCAGACTACGTCATTCCAGCGCGTTCAAGACACACACTGTGGTTGTTTGCCATGTAGAGCATGCGGATTTTAGATACCCACTTATTCGTTTCTTTCAGCCTCTATTGCTCGAAATCCGGCCAAACGTGCTTGCAAACCCCCGCCCCCCTTTCCCCCGCCCTCAGGTCGAAACAATAACAAGCATTGCATATAAATTCCTGAGGCCTTGTTTGCAAAGCAGTCCAAAACATGGACGACCTGCCCCCGACACGCACGTCCTACGAGCCAGCGCCGTCGTCGTCCGCGTCGACGCCGGCCGCTCACCTCCACCACCACCACCGATCACTTTTCACACCGCAAGCTCTAGGCGGTGGCCTTGGTGGCAC
>JADGKE010000006.1:0-27302 GCA_026954515.1 Cladochytrium tenue
AGACAGGTGGGGGGGGGGGTGTGTGTGTGTGAGGTGGAGGAGGTGAAGGTAGGAGGGGAGGGGGAGAGGAGTGAGACCAGCTCACTCACATGGAGCCGGAACCGGCCGTGGGCGCCCGAGCCCCGGGCGTGGACGACGCGCTCCGGGATGCGCTCGTGGTCAAAGTGGGTGATCTTCTCGCGCACGAACGGGTCTGCCAGGTCGGCGGGCCCACCGGCATAGGCCGGCAGCGAATCCGTCAGCGCGGCCGGCGGGTATGCCGCGCCCGTCGTGGTTGTGTGCACGAGTGCGGCGGCTACTGACTCGGCGGTGCCGTCCGCGTCGGCGTCGGCATCTCCTCGCGGGTCGTGAGGCCCGGGTACCATGAGACTTCCGGGAGGCATTGCGAGGAAGAAGCTACGCGGGTCACTCATCCGTTAGCGAACAGGAATCCGAAGCACTAAATACCCCTCCATTCCCCGCTCGACCCCCAGTCTCCCACCCGGTCGACGTTCGACATCCGAAATAAGGCAACGACGTCACAGGCGGCGCATTTCATAGGAGCAGAAACGTCTATATTCCTTCCTGGTTTCCGCGGTGGGAACAGTTATGGGGTGGCAGAGTGGCGGAGTTGAAGTTGATAAGGTGCAGGGTTATGGGGGGCAAATGAAATTAGTTTCGTTCGAGAGGTTGCTGTGGGGACAAAAAAGAAAAAAAAGGAAGGGCCAAACGGCGGAGGTAAAAAAAGAAAAGGAAACACGGAAGAGTGCCAAAGCAAACTGGCGACGAAAGCTTCGAGAGGCTGGCCAGGAAGGTGGATTAGGAATGTATACACACGGAAACGTACGAGGCGAGGTAAATCTGAAAGAGTACATACACGCGCAACGCAAGGTACGAGGCAGTCTTTGGGGGGATGAAATCCGCAAGTGCGGGGAAAGAGCCAGTTTTAAGACAAAAAAAAACGGGATGAGGAGGAGCAAACAACCACAGGGAACACTCAGAACAGCAACGCGAAGCCAGAGTCATCATCGTCGTCATTCTCGTGGTCGCGGCCATTTAGACCGTCGACGCTTCCGCGGCTAACGTCTCCTGCAGCAAGCGCGCCAGAAGGCTGTCGTGCCGAGCGCGGTGGTGTCGTTACTACCGCTGCAGGGAGGGATCCAGTCGGAGCTGCCGAGCTCACGGTCGTAGGGAGTGTCGGCACCGGCAGCGCCGGTGAGGATAACGACGAAGGGTGCCCGGTGCCAGAGTTCGCTGTGGCGGCAGCGGCCACAAACATATCGCGGAGGATGTCGGCGAACTCGGAGGCGAGGCGTTGGTAGGGCTTGGCGATCCGGGCCATGGCCGAAAGGCTGGGCCCAAATGTCTGGGCCGCAGCAGCAGCGGCGGCCGTGCCGGCTTGCTCCGAGTGGTGGGTTGGGGTGATGGACGTCGTGGTCGACGCGGAGGTCGCCGAACTGAACGACCCGGTGATCGGGGCGAGAGCAGCCCCAAATTGGGCAACGAAAGGAAAGGTGGCGTCCGCCGGTGCCGTCGAATCTCGTGGGGTCCCACCCAGGCCGGCGAGGAGGCCGAGAGATGTTGATCGGTCTGCAAATACCAAGGTGTCGACGATCCGGCCCATGAATTCTACCATGGTACGGCGAACTGTGTTACGCCGGAAGTAGAGCGTGTAGTGAAAGAGGTGCTCGCGAATATGAGCCAGCTGTGGATTGATGCTGGTCGCGGTAGAGACTTGGACGGCTGGTAGTCCCTGGTCGTGGACTCCAGCCTTACGCAAGGCCGGGGCCGGGACGCAGCCAGCGTGGAGAGTCATAGTTTCGGCGCATTTTAGCGACAGAACGCCGTTAAACACGAAATTGACCATGAAACCGGGCAGCACGTGCATGTCGACACCAAATGAATATAGGAGGCTTAGCATGTCCCCGATGGCTGCGGCCGAGTGAAGCATTCTGGCCAGAGCATGTTGGTAGATTGGGGTGTTAGAAGCCACGGAGCGTGTTTGTCGCAGGCGTCGACGAAGGAGCTGACAGATGGATGCGTGATAGGCAGCGAACGAAACTAAAGCCACTGAAGCGCAGGGACCGCTGTAAGGACGAGCATGCCGGATCCAGCACTCGTCCGGACTTGGCCATAGTTCTTTGGGTACACTGGAAAGCCACGCGTCAAAGTCCGCCAGCAAAACAAGGTCCAGGGATTTCGGGTGATCCGAGAATGCCACATTTTTCATGTCAGTAAAACTCAGCATACGCTCGTGAAGCTCGCAGAGGCGGCTGTAATACGACAGCATGTTTCCCTTTACAGAAGGATATGGTAGCTCTTCTTTCAAAACCACAGTTTCTTCTGTTCCGAACCAGGCATCGTCAGAGGCGGGTGGCTTGACGTAATTCAGACCGCGTTTCAGCAAAGAAGGGCGCCGGTTCATAACAGATATCACTGTCGCGTGAACGTTAATTCAAATTACACCACAAGGAAACAAATACTTTGATCCGGTACGAAACATGCCCACCAGCAGCGCCTTCGAGTTTCCTTTTCAATCCACGAAAGTGAATTTCGTTCGGTCAGCGGGAGGTCGTCAGGATCTACATGAAGCTTCAAGTACAGAGACTGCCAGTTGATAATTAAAAAATTAGATCTCTAATGTCAATGAGCAAACATACCATAGTGCATGCCATTCCAAGACGTTGCCATGCAGAAGGTTCTGGAAGGTGAGGGGGTTAGGTTAAACTCTTATAAACCTAAGGAAATGTAAGAAACGGCGGCTTACGTTGCGTAGTGAATGCTAATATTAGCAAGCCTTGCAATGCTCCGATGGATGGGTGCTCCAGAGCCTCCTCTGCCAGTTCTCGTACTCGGTCAAAGTACCAAGATTGAAACTGGAGAGGGACAATCCGATCTTTCGAGTTCATTATCGCGCCTGTGCACACGGCCGCTCTGAAGGGAATGGGGTAGGGGCAGAGCCACTCAGTACTGTGAAGCCTGAAGTCAATATGGCCATAATACTAACCGAAGAAGCACCGGGGTGCTTCCAAGATCTCGAATGTAAGTAGGCTTGTGTATAAAAGGGAATGGAAAAGATCGGAGTTGGAAAAACTCCTCAATTAGGGCCCGCTCCTCGTGGGCGGTAGCCCCCGGTCGCAAAAACTCGACCGGCGCGCGATGAAAGTTCGCCTCGTTCCCACCCTGACCCTTGACACCGAGGTTGTAAAGGTCCGAGTCAAAGGCTATTCCAACAGCCATCGCCTCTAGCGCTTTCGCGAGGTCGAACGAAGGCTCTGGGGACGAGGAGTCGGACGAATCGGTTGGCGGGGTCGACAGCAGCGATCGTGATCCCGGGCCGTGTCCAGCTGTCGTGGGCGTGAAGGTTTGCGAAAATTGCGCTAAGCCGTGGTCAGAGTCGCTGCGTTGGTGCTTCAGGCGGGCGGCAATCTTTGCACGACGGCGTTCTAATATGGCAAGGTTTTGGTTGGCAAGCTCCTGGTCGACTCGAGTGACGGATCCTAGGTACACGCACTTTGCGTGGCCCTTCTTCAAGCAGTAGCCGCAGATGGGGCGTACCCCATCGCATTTGATTTTCCTGGAACGGCAGGCCTCACAAGACCTTGAAGTTGTGGGTCAAAGAACTTGATTAGACAAGATGGGCATAGCCATGGGCGTTGCAGGTCATAGATATAATCCTATTGAGGAGTACAGCAGAGGTTTTGGACAGTGGTCTTCACTTACCATCTGCGGGAGGGTAAGATTGGGGATGCCTTCAGTGTGGAAGGGTGCACATGACCAGTGGACGATGATGATAGAGTGGCGGAGGCGCCGTTGTTAAGGAAGCCGCTTGCGGAGGCAGAGCGAGACATGCTGGGGACGGCGTGTGGCCGATCGGCAGCAATCAGAGCTCGAGTGGCCTGAGCCGCCGACGGCATCGACGACGACGACTTCCGGGCGGGGTGGCCTGCATGTGCAAAGGACCATTGAGCGGTGGTGGTACCTGAAGTGGCGGCAACAACGCCGCGCGGCACCGGCGCGGAAGACGGTGCGGGAGCGATGACAGCTGGAGCAGTTCCAGCGGCGGTGACGGTGGCGGCGGCGGGATCGGTTGCAGGGGTGCCGGAGGATGGGGCAATGCTAGCGGCGCCGGCGACGGTGTCGGCGAACATGCCGGCAGCCATCACGACGACAGCAGGCGCGTCCGCTGGCATGATTTAGTGCGTTTGGAGGCTGGCAGACAGACGGCGTTACCACGCCTCCCAATGTTGCTGCTGCTGCTGCTCCCGCCTCCGCCGCCGCCGCCGCCGCTTCTACTGCTGGGCAAGTATATCCGCGGGTCACGCCTGGGTGGTGTGGATTATGAATACACGTTGGTGTTCGTGCAAACGTGTGAAAGCAGTAACAAACTTAAAACCAGCTTGTTTATTCGAGGTTGGTGTGGCGAGCCCGAAGCTGGGCCGGGCTCTGGCCCAGCTCCGTTGCGAGCCGAAGCACCACCAACTCGAAGAGCACAAACATAGCACCTTCGTACGTGCTCCCCATCGGTAACCTCACTTGGTCGCCTCCCTTGCCCTCTTCCTGGTCATCCGCCATTGTTTGCGCCGGCAGACATGCGATGGCGTCCGCCCCAAGTAGCGCGGAGCGCATGGCGCCGGGCTGCGCCGTGAGCGCGACCACGCGCGCGCCGGCCGCCTTTGCCACACCGCAGATGGCGTCAACAGTCGAGAAGTAGCCAGGCCCGGCCGAGACGACGAGCAGGTCGCCAGGACCGATGGGCGGGGCTGTGACGTCGCCGACGACGTGGGCAGCGAGGCCAAGGTGGAAGAGCCGCATGCAGAATGCACGGAGCATAAGGCCCTCGCGGCCGACCCCGTGCACGAAGACCTTGCTGGGTAAGGGTGCGCGCGCAGCGGCAGTCACCTCAGAGACCAGGACGGAGGCGGGCGACGGAAAGCCATGCGGGCGGGCCGCCGAGAATACAGATTGGATCTGACTGCATATGGCGGCGGCGGCGGCTGCGTCCGCGGTGTCGGTCATGGTGTTCAGAACTATACTGGAACGAGAAGTAGCGAAGCAGGGCAATTGGGTGGTTTGGTCACATGCATCATACAAATAACTCCGACCTCTCAACTCCGACCTGACACCGACCGGCCCGAATTGGACGAGAAGAATGACAACTACTTCCCACGATACACATCTAGGTAGGATTCTGTGGAGGACTAAGTCTTTTAATGATGCTTAAGATCAGCTTTCGCCCGGAAAGAGCGCGGCTTTCTGTTTAACTCGCTCAATCTGCCCCATTTGGCTTGTGGGATTTTCTACAGCTGTTTTCCGCCTATTGTTCCTAGATATGTTTGCGAATTGTAATTTCCTAGTTTTATTTCAAACTCCACACACTCGCACTCGTGATCGCACACCTTTGACTCAATCATTGAGATTCCAGTATCTGGGCTGTCAAATAACCGCTCCTGACAATTCTGTATTTAGTAACTGCAGCCGTCGCTTCTCCGTCCCCCACCCCCTTTTCCCGCCGTCTGGCAACCGGACACTCCGTACCTCGAACACCACACCCTCGAAAGGGTACTGCGTTGCTGTACAGAGTGTATCTTACAACCCCGAGCACCCTCAAAAAGATGCCGCCGCACCTGCCCGTCACTCGCCTACGAGGTGACTTCGACGCTGTCTTAGCGCCTCCAGGTAAGGTGGTCGCCTCACCAGCGGCCCCAAAGCTCCCACTGTCCTCGGCGACCACGGCCGGTGGCGGAGCCAATGGCGTCGTCGTCGCCACCGCACCGATGCACCGTACAGGCGGAGGCACGCAAGACAGATCGGATTCGGTCGCCTCACCGGGAGACCCGGCGGCTGTGCTTGATCTTGTCCAAGGTGTGTGCCACGGGCGTGTGGCCAGCATCGAGAAGATGGTGCCACAGCAGTGGTGGAAGACGGTATTCGATGCTATGTACCTGAGGACCGACGGCGACGTCGTTGAGGACCCCGAGGTGACTCGCGAAGAGGTCGGAATGCTGGACCGCGATCCGGTAATCAAGAACATCTTTCTGAAAGGCACCGACAGAAGGCAAGGTAAAGGATCCCCTGATGTAGAGCTTCTGCCAAAGCGATTGCAATATCCTTCTTTTACTACCTCATCCATCCGTCCCGTTTCCTTTCTCCTTGCGCTCGATTCTCCATCTCCATCTCGCCTTTGTCCGGCATTTCCGCTGACAAGCCGTTGGGTGGTTGTTGCACGTAACAGCGGCTGGCAAGGTGCTCGACCTTTGCTGCGGCCAGGGCCGCCACCTTCTCCACCTAGCCAAGCAGTACCCGCACCTCGAACTGTTCGGGCACGACCAGTCGTCGTACCTCATCTCGCTTGCGCAGCAACGCGCGAGCGACCTGCGCCGTAACCACCGGCGCCCGCCCGTGTTCACTGTCGGCGACTGCCGCGAGGTGCCGTTCCCATCCGGCACCTTCGACCTGGTGATGGTGCTGGGCAATTCGTTCGGCTACTTCAGCAGTGAAGACGACGACCGCGCGGTGCTGGACGAGATCCACCGGGTGCTGGTGCCCGGCGGCGTGGCCATCGTCGACCTTACCGACGGCGTCTACATGCGCCGCCACTTTGTGCAGCGCAGCTGGGAGTGGCTGGATGACGGTGTGTTCGTGTGCCGCGAGCGCGAGCTGTCCAAGGACGGCCTGCGCCTCAGCACCCGCGAGGTCATCACCTCCACCACCCGAGGTGTGTTGCGCGACCAGTTCTACCAGGAGCGCCTGTACTCGGGTGACGAGGTCGCTGGCCTCGCCCGCTCTGCCGGCTTCGACCTGCTGGCCCGCCCGTCCGCCGCCTCCACGGATGACTCGCTCGCCGCATCCTCCCTCACTTTTGCTAATGACCTAAGCAAGCGCCAGGAGGACCTCGGCATGATGGGCCACCGGATGGTCGTCGTGATCCGCAAGTCGGCCTCCTCCAACCTGCCCTCGTCCGGAACCACGACTCCGCGCGCCACTGCGGACAACGACCTCACTCGCCTCCAGACTCAGCTCTCAGTCGCGTCGCTTGACCACTCGGTCACCTCGACAGCCGCTCCGGCCTCTATGGTGCCTCTGAACCGCGGGCTCTCGGTTGTCGTCCCGACCGAGCCTCGCGGCAGCGAACGGCCCGTGTTCGAAAACTTGGTGTTGGTTCTCGGCGACCCAAGCCAGGCGTGCATAGGGAAGCTAAACAACACATGGAACGCCGAGGATCTCGCGACGCGGCAGCGGCTGGTGGACGCGCTGTCGGAGCTGGGCTACTGCCAGCGCAACCTTGCTGTGGTCGAGCGGCACGCCAGCATGTACGACCAGCTGCGCGCCATGCTGCAAACCGGCGCCGCCAGCCGCCCTGTCGTCTTCAACCTGTGCGACGAGGGCTTCGACAACGACGCCCTCAAGGAGCTGCATGTGCCCGCCTTGCTCGAGATGCTGAGGGTCGACTACTCGGGTGCCGATCCCAACTGCCTGGCCTATTGCTACGACAAGGGCCTGGTGACATGCGTCGCCGGCGCCATCGGCGTACCGACGCCGCGCGAGACATTCCTGCACGGCCTCCTGGGCGCCGTCGGCGTCGACAGCGACGCAGCCGTGTTCTCGCGAGTGCGCGACCGCGTAGGCCTGCCGGCCTTCATCAAGCCCGTACGTGGGGACAACTCGCTCGGCATCACGGCCGGGTCGCTGGTGCGTGACGAGGCCGGGCTGCGCGCCAAGCTGTCCGAGCTGCGCGCGCAGGGTGTCGGCGACGCTGCGGCGCAGGAGTACTTGGCAGGCACCGAGTACAGCGTCGGAGTGGTAGGCAACCCGCAAACGGGTTTCCGCTTCCTGCCCACGCTCGAGGTCGACTTTACCCGCATCGTGGCGCGCGGCTTAGTGCCCATCCTCGGGTTCGAGAGCAAGTGGGATCCAACCAGCCCGTACTGGTCCGAGATCGGCTACCGGCGCGCCGAGCTATCTCCCGAGGCTGAGCGCTGCCTGCGCGCCGACTGCGTGCGGCTGTGGGAGCGGTTCGGTTGCCGCGACTACGCCCGCTTCGACTGGCGCTGTGATAGGGGGAAGGGCGACGGGAAAGACGGACTCGGTGGCACCATCAAGCTCCTCGAGGTGAACCCCAATCCGGGCTGGTGCTGGGACGGCAAGCTGACCTACATGGCGAAACTGGACGGGCTTGAATACAAAGATGTCCTGCGGTTGATTTTGCGAGCCGCTAGCGACAGGATCGAGGTCCAAGGTCGCTCTCGGAAAGATGAAGCGAATGCATAACTTGACTTTCTACCTCAACCCCCCCCCCCGCCTTCTCTCTTTTGTTGGAAGACCTCTTTTTGTCATTTGATTCCACTTCGTCGTTTTCTCGCCCCTTTGTGGCGGCCAGCATTCGACTCTTTTTAATTTAGCTAGTCTCTTTGGTGTGGTGCTATTTGATGCGGCTGACGGTCTAATAGAAATCACCTGTCAACGACACCTTAATATATAAGGATGGTGATTTAGTACTTATAAACTGCGACCGGGAAGAATCAGAAAGTGGAGTCTCGAGAGCAGGGTTTGATTGGTTTTGTCTACCATACTGGACCAATGTGGGCTATTGTGTGGTTGAAGGCATAGTGGAGCCAGCCGAATCCAGCTTACGTCGTACCCGGAAAATAGCACACTCTCACGGTTAGGTAGTGCATACGGAGGGCACGCGAAATCGCGCTTCTCATGAACCTACCGCAAGGGGAGTGAGATGTAATTACCTTGGGATTCATGCTTGCTATCAACGGCCAGGGTAAAATCAATATTTAGTGGCACAGCCACAACGCTTTCGTCATCCTTATGACTGACTCTGAACACGTCGCGTTGAGTGCGTCGCCTGACCCGCCTGCGGCTGTCGAGGCGTGGAAGCGCAAGCTTCTCGTCTGCATCGACCCTGCCACCGCTGACGGTGGTGCCGCTCCGATCGGTACGGAACCCCCTCCCCCCACCATCGCTCAGTCACTCAGTTGCTGTTGCAAGCTACTCCCCCATAGCCCACAGTTCGTTCTTTCAACCCCTTCCACACCTTTCACACACATCTCACCCCCCGATCTCTCGGTTGCAGACTGGGCCGTCGCAAATCTCATTCGGCCAGGCGACTTGGTGATACTCTTCCACGTCCTATCGGACGAAGGTGCCTGGGCTCTCCTCGACCGGCCGGGCGGGCCGTGGACGGCCGCAGCAGCGCGAAGCGGTGCCCTTGGTGACAACGGCGGCGACGACGACGACGCCGACGGCTCAGCGAAGACCGCAGCCTCGGTCGCGAACTTGACAAAAGCCGTGGCTGACAGCATTCTTCGCACCAATGCGGAACGGCATCCGGGTCTCGTGGGCAAGGACACGAACGGGCAGAAAGACGGCGTCACGCTGATTGCTGACGTAATACTGGGGAACGTGCGCGACGAGATCTGCGAGAAGGCCGAGAACTTTGGAGTGGACGTGGTAGTGGTAGGACGGAGCAATCCGCCCCTCAGCTCGGCCGGGAACGCGCTACTCGGGGCGGTCTCGCGCGCTCTCATAGGGAGCGTTGCCAACTACGTTGTTCACCATTGCCGCCGCCCCGTTGTTGTTGTCCCCTTGTAAATGAAAAAACATGCGCTCAAATTCTGCAATGCGCAAGCTTGATCAACACAAAATATCAAAGAGGTATATTCGACGCCTTAGAGCGGTGCATTTGTGGGATCCGCATGGGCTTTGCCTAGGACGGAGATAATCACAGCCGGTCGAAACAGCCGGCTTTCTCGCAAACAGCACTCGAGTAGGTCCTGAATTTCATCGAGCCCTGCCTCGACCTTACCGTCTCGACTTGCGGCAATCAAATTGGCTAGCGACTCAAAATCCACAATGATCACTAGGCCGCGGCTGCTGTTGGGGGCAGCGCATCCTGACAGCAATTTCGCAACCCCAGAGACCACAGAATCCTGCAAAACTTGTGTGAGGATTTGGTCGAACGTTGACGGATTGAACAACCCACCGTGGAATCAAATACGCCGTATCCGGCAAGAGTTTCCTTGCAAATAGTAACAACGGACGAGGCACCCTCTTCGATTGAGATATACGCAGCCACAAGAACAACATCACTCGAGCTCGTTGTGAACTTAACGTCCGTTATAATGCTTAACTCTTGGCTTCCTCTTCCTGGGGCATCATCTGACTCATTAAAACCAGAATGTGACTCTTGGCCCCAAAGCCGAAGTTCCCAGCTGGGGTTACGTAGTGCTGTAGATTCGATTGCCACATATGGTGCTGATTCTTTTATGCTCTTGTAGATTAAAAATATCCTCACGGGTCTCAAAATAGTCGGATTGAGACACTCTGAAAGTAAAGGCCGGAGCGGGCTAAGAGCTGTATACACAGCAGGTCGACGCCTCGGCTTCGCCATGGCGTCACAGAAGATCGGCCACTTTGGTGGAAGCAATCTCCAAGCATTAGGCTCCTGTTCGCCGCCAGCGGTGGTATTTTTGGCCACGGAGGGACACCGAAATCTACAGAGCGGGCCCTTTAAGCTCGCCTGAGCTTCCCGTGCCGCTTCAGCTACAGACCATAAAGGGTCATCTTCGCCTGCTGGATGGGACGCACAATCCGCTCTCTGACGAGATAGACAAGAACCGATCTTCCTTGCGTAGCGGATTGTCTGGCTCCGCGATAGGTTGCTAGTAAGGCAGGCCCAGTTATGACACATGTTCTCAAGAAGGTTGCTTTTGTCCATATCCACAAGGGCCAAGTCACCTGTGGCCGAAACATTCTGGCGGAGAAGCACAAAGCGATCCTTGTAGGTTGGGAAGCCGACAAAGATTTCTTGGTAGGTTCGCCCATGTGAGCACCACCCTTCTATCAGGGCATCGGCCTTGCCCTTGACGACACAAAAAATAATTACACTTTGACCAGCTGCATCGAAAATGCTGAAAGCTCTCTGCCAATCAAAATCCGAACCCAAAGAACAGGAGTTAAGGAGTAAAATAACTGTTTTTCGTGATCCCTGCGCGGTTGTGAGCTTATGAAATCGTCGGCCGTCGTACCTTAGAAGCTGCAGCTTCTTGCATCAGTACAGATTCTATGCCACGAAGTCCGTCTGCAACATAAGCTCTGGCCACAGAAACTCGTAATTCTTGTAAACTTTTTTCCAGCAGCGATTGTATGTAGGCGCTCTCCCACGGGGCCTCTTGTACCACAATCAGTTGCTGTCTCGGGCTGTTTGGTTTAGACAAAAGTTCAAATGACACTTCCAGTGCTGACTGAATGCAATGGCCTTCTACAGAAAAGGCGCTAGTTTCAAGTGAATGGCCTATTGATCCAAAAGTTTCTGAACCACCTGGAGTTGCTTCGTTCTCATCTAAGTTTATACGATGGTGGACTTCTTCACAAATCGTAGAAATATCGGTATCCCCTTGCTGCGAACTGTCTTTTCCATTAAGGACGGGCCATAGTCCACAACCTTTGATGATATCGCTATGAAGTGTTTTGCCAAGACCTACAGACTTTGGTTGCGATGGTGCCATGTGTTTCAAAGAAGAGCTCTGGGGCACACATTTTGCCTTCATTATTTGATAAATATTCATTCGATCTTTGTACTGTCTCACCTTCTCAAAGCTCAGCTCACTGTGAAAAGGAGCGAAATCTCTGTGAGCAGATGCCGCTTGCTTTTGTCCCGCGTCATTTTCGAAAGGCCCTATGGAAGCAGATTTCCGTTTGATATCAGATCGGCTTTCACCAAACAGAATTCCGTTGGTTCCCGGAAAGCAGAGATCAATGATGCGGCGGCAGGCGTGGGTTGGATCCACATCTTTCACCGAGTCCCACAAGTGCCGACGAAGCAGCCGTGGGGGTAGCGTCTCGGGCCTGGCAGGAGCTCTCGATATTGCGCGCAACAAATGGCAGACTACGACTTCGAACAGCTCTGGGGTGACGTCCGGCAGCTCGTCTTTGTGGCTCTCGAAGCTAGCGCGGATGTGGTCTTCCCAGCCGTCCATCCCGCAAGGCTGACAATTTCTGACATCCCACGCGATGAGCGAGCACGACGCGCCAACGCCGTCGATGGAGCAAGCACAGGGAATCGCAGCAAACCCCGGCCACCCCCCCACAGCATCCAGTGCACCTGAATCCAACCAGCCAGCCCCTGTGGACGACAGCACTGCTGCAGAGGATCGAAGACCATCGGCGCCGGGCGTCGTGATCGTTATCCATGACGTGGCTCATAACCATTCGTCTGAAGGTAACCTGGCGGATCATAGTGACAATGAGTACGTGGACGGCCTCGACCGCCTCGGGCAGTCCGCGCGTAATACCGCGAAGCGCGCCGTGTCCGTCACCGGTATCAACGAGCCGCCGCGCGCGGGCCCTCACTCGATTCTTAAGCCGGCAAACTCCATTTCGCGCGGCCTGAAGAAGAGGGTCTCGATCTCGCGGCGCCCGGTCCCGTCGGCCTTGACAGTTGACGTTGGCACAGCGGATGAAGACGGAGACCCTCCGAGCGCGACGGATCCCTTTGCCACGCCCTCCACTGCTGCTCCAGAATCGCCCCAGAAAGACCCATTCGCCGGGTCGCCCCTACCCGTCGAATTGGAAAGAGCCGATGTAACCGAAGACGTAGAGCTTCCACAATCGCAGCAGGCCGCCGAAGCCACCGGAGGGGCTGCTGAAGCATCGAGAACTGGGGTGGCGGCCATCTTAGCAGCAGTCCCCGAAACAAAGCCGGACAGTGCCACGGCCGGTTCGGGTTCCGAGCATTCGTTTGCTGCGGGCGTCAGCGCAATCTCGCTCCCTCGTGCCACCGCAAACGCAGGCGCACCACCTCCACGCCCCATTAGCACGCTCGGCGGCAGGATTTTATCGCAAGCCTCTTTGAATGGCTACAACCCTCTGCTCGCCTCCAACCCCAACATCGGCAGAGGCATGTCCATTGCTGGCGGACTGGGGCAAGAGGAAGGCGCACCAGGCCTCAACCGTGCAAATACCACCAAAACAAACAAAAGCGGCTGGTCGGCCCGCCGAATGTCGCTCGGTGCTGCCCTGTGCATTCCCCCTCCTCCGCGTATCGACGACACCATGAATTTCAAAAAGTTCACCAGGCTTTCCCTCGGTGCAATAGGTCTGTCCAACTTCGTTTCAAAGCCTGTCGTTTAACCTTCCGCCGCGAACGGCCATCGATAACAGGAATCGTGTATGGGGATATCGCCGTCTCTCCCATCTTTGTGCTCAAGTCCATTTTTTTTGAGGATTCAGCCGAGTATGCGTCGGGCGACACGCACGACCACTTGGATGAATCGCGCGTGTTAGCCGTCCTGTCCTTTCTTTTTTGGGTCATTACATTTGTCTGCTGCCTTAAGTACATTGTTTTTGTATTGAAAGGTAAAGTTGCCTGGGGGTCTTATAAAGCATAGGGAATGAATGACGGACGCCCAACTAATTTATTTTATCAGCTGACAAAAACGGGGAGGGGGGAACTTGGGCACTGATTTCCTTATTGTCAATCGAAAACGACGAATCGCCTCTCTGGCGATACCGAAAGTATATATTTGGATTAGGCATTTTTGCAGCTAGTTTTCTTCTTGCAGACGGGGTAACAGACCTTTTCGCCTGATTGAACTAACCCCTCCTTCAGTTCATTGCTCCGGCAATTTGCGTTTTGTCTGCGTTCGAAGGTGTTCGACTATACTCAAAGTACGGCCAGTTATTTTCCAAATCTGCAACTCCATTCCTAACGCAAGTGTGTAGTGATGGCTTATCTGTGTCGGGTGTGGTCGGTCTTTCTTGTGCGATCCTTTTCCTGCTGCTGATGTCGCAGCGCTTCGGAACGAGCCGCCTTATTCCGTTCTATGGCCCGATCATGCTTACATGGTTCCTTACAATATTTGGAATCGGATTATACAATGTCACATTGTATCCGAGAATATTCTATGCTCTGAGCCCACACCACATATTCCAGTACACGGCAAATTATCCTGGCGAAGCGTACGCCGTACTAAGCAAAGTGTATGTTGTTGCACCGTTGTTCACTCCTCACCTCACCAACACAAACAACGAATATTGTCGCAGAATTCTTGCAGTTTCTGGTGTGGAAGCGATGTATGCCGATCTGGGCCACTTCAAGACCGTTCCAATCCGATCTTCATTCTTGGCTGTTGTATATCCTTCGTTGATTATCAATTATCTTGGGTACCGTCTCAATTTCGTAGGGCCAGCTTAACCGTTGATTAAGGCAGGGATCGTACATCTTGACCGATCCCTCAGCAATTTCACATCCATTTTTCAACTCAGTTCCAGCGTACGTCTTTCTCGTTGGACTGGAGAGGAATACTAAAAGCTGATTTTTACTAGGCCAATCAAAATCTACGTGCTTGTACTAGCTACGCTAGCTGGTACTTTGACGAAAGTGATTATTTTTGTCTAACTTTCTTCCTTTAGCAATAATTGCGTCGCAGGCCACCATAAGCGGGTGTTTTACGCTGATAGATCAGGCTGTGAGGAGCCGTATCTTGCACTGGCTTTGATGCTCACACTATCCAAAAGATCTCTTTAAAGGTGTTCCCTAACGTCAATACAATTCACACAAGCCATGAAAGCGCTGGAGCAGTTTATATCCCCGCCTTCAATTACCTTCTGATGGTTGGAAGCATTATCTTAGTCGCCAGCTTCCAAGAGAGCGAAAAGTTGGCCGACATCTTCGGTAAACCACCCTGGGACATGTTCATCGGCTTCTCACCCCATGACCAAATTATAGGGATCGGGGTTACTGGGACCATGATTAGCACGACCATCTTTTACATCACGGCCATGCAGAACACATGGGGGAAGCCAAAGTGGCAGACGGCGCTTTTCGCAGCGACGTTTCTATCTCAAGACGCATTGCTCTTGTTCGCTTCGCTTCGAAAGGTCACGTCGAACGGGTGGATCACCATCCTGCTTGGCCTGGCCCTGTTCCTGTTCATGCACGTGTGGCACGACACGACCTTCCTCATCAACACCATCGTGCAGCGCGACCACCTCATCGAGATCTCCGAGCTCCGCATCTACGTCCGCGCAATCCACCGCACCCAAGGCACCGTCGTCTACGTCGCCAACATGGACGAGGACGTGCCCAACGTGCTGCGCATCTGCGCCCAGCGCCTGCGCTCGCTGCCCGAGAACATTGTGTGTATGTCCGCCGTCGCTGCAAACACCCCATTTGTATCCGAGGATGAGCGCTACCTCTTCCGGACCGTCGACGCGTCGGCCGGGATCTACCGCTTGGTCATCTCCTATGGTACCATATTATACCCTTATCATCCGCCCTTACCTTTCTCTTCCTTGGATTTTATTTCCCTTTTGGACATTCCCTAGTCCGTCTTCTTTCGCGTTCAAAAGCAACCACGTTCCCGGACACTGCTAACTTAGCTGACATATCTTCATTTCCATAGGCTACGCTGAACGGTCCATTGACACAGTCACTGCCGTTGAGCGTGCGCGCAAGCGTGGGCTGCGCGTCAAACCCGAGGAGAAGGTCACCTTCGTGGTCGGGCGGGAGCTCGTGACCTGTTCACGGAGCGAGACAACACTTCTACAGAGGCTGCAAGTCGCTGCCTTTACCTCCATCGGCGCTAACACGCAAGGAATGGTAGACTACTTCAACCTTCCGCCCAGCGACACGCTCGAGGTAAGACTTTCAGCTTTTAGCTATCGCACCACAATGCCGTCGTAACTCATTCGTTCGTTTTCCCATGCATATACAGATTGGAACTTTGTTGGAATTGTAATGGGCGTGAGACGGCGCTGTTTTCTTGCCCAAACTCTCTTCCCCCGCACATTCCCTGTAATCGTCAGAACCCTCTATAAGAATTGACTCTTAATTTACGCGATAAGATTTAAAGTGGGTTTAATAGAAGGGTCTTCATCGGGGGAAATAAGAGGGGGGAAAGAAGATAGTAAGGCAAAGTCGGTTACAAACGAAAGTGTAGCACTGGGCGTGAGTGAAAGGCAAAAGGTTGCTAGGCTTAAGAAAAAAACTCAACCGTCCACGGCCACCAAGCCTCCCGCGCGAGATTCCGGCTGATGCGCCTCCCACGCGCCAGGCTCCACGTGAGGCGCACTGTCCTCGACCCCCGCCCAACCCGGGACCCCGCCCTGCACCGGCTCTGCAGCGCCAGCTTCCATGCGCTCCGCCCCTGCGATGGGGGGGAGCGAGCGCGGCGGGGCTGACCTCCCGCCGCCGCCGCTGGCGGGCGCAGCCCCGCCGTTCGGCGCTCGACGCGGCCTTGACACGGGGCGCCGGGCACCGCCTCCGCTGGTTGTCAACCTGCGGGCAGCGCCGCCACCGCCACTCCCGCCGCTCCCTGGTGCAGCCTTGCTCCGCGCGACTCGGGGATTCGGATACAGCGCGGCTTTGGGATCGGCGGCGGCCGCCGCACCGACGGCGCGCTCCAGCTGCCGGGCCGCGTAATGGCGCGCTTTCATCTCCTGCAGCTCACGCGTCAGGCGCTCGATCTCGTATCGGTGCTCGTTGGATTGCGAATGGTACATGTTGAGCTCCGACGCGAGCGACTGCAAATATACCGATGGCGGTGTAAGTGTGCGTTGACAATATTTTCTTTGTCTCCCGATCTCTTTTTCCACTTCCCAAACAAACCTTGCACTCCCTGGACTTGGCCTTGGCCGTCGCCCTCGCTGCGCGGAGCTCCTCGAGGACCTCTGGCCCGGGCTGGCGGCGCAGGAGGTCGCGTATCTCTTCGCATGTGCGCTCGCGCTGGCGGATGACCAGGTCACGCTCGACAATCTCCTCCGTCTTTGCGATCAGCCGCCGCTGCAGCGCCTGCACCTTGGAGATCAGCTCGAAGGTGCTCGGGTCGCTGCCGCTGAGCTTGCGCCAGCGGTGCACGTTCATTGGAGACTCAAGCTCCTCTGTGGATAATTTGCGCATTTAGGAGAACAGCAACAGTGGGCAAATAGCCACGAACCTTCCAAAACCTTGACCCTCGTCCGTTCCCTCAGAATGTCCCTCTGTAGGCGATAGATCTCGGTCCGCAGCTTGGCCACGTTTTGGGTCTCTGTCTGCAGTATGGCGCGCTCGCGGCGTAGTCGCCTTATCTCCAGCCGAAGGACGCGGATATCTTCGAGCCGCTCGTGGTACTGCACCTCCCCCTTGTTGAGTGTTGATGTCTGAATCTTGATCTTTTCGTACAGCAGGGATAGTTCGTCGTTGCGCCGGATTAGCTGGGTACCAAGGATATCCTGAGAAAGGTTTACAAGTGTGTCAGATTTGAATGACCCAGACAATTGTGCCAGTGCTTACCCTTTCTTGGACAACAGTCTCATACTCTGCTTTCCGGCGAATGCGATCCGCATCAGCGTCGGCGATAATGTGTCGAAGCTTGTTTTCTTCCGCGAGTCTGTTTTGTATGACTTGCTGCGCATCGTCCAGCTGCTGCTGCAACCGCGCAATCGTTGCGGCCAGGCTTTCTTTTTCTTTCTCAAGCCGTGCATGCTCGAAGTGCTCCTTCGCGATATCTTAGATAAGAGGACGACGTCAATATGCTGATTTTTTTGTGTTTGAAATCAAGCGGCTCACTTGCATCTTTGGAAGCGATCTCTTCCTTGAGCTGCTCAATTTGGTGACCCATTATTTTCACCTTCCGTTTCATCTCATTAATTTCGTCCTGAGACTCGACCAAGTTCTTTGAGTACAAGTTTCTGTCCGCTCTGACATTTTCGTAAAGTGACTTTACGAGCATTACATAAAAGTTTGTTGATGCAATTAAATCTCACCTGCTGCTCCTTCAGCTTTCGCTCAAACTCCGTTATCTTCTTCCTCGAGTCGAACACCAGCATTTCCTTAATTTTGAGCTCCTCCTCTTTCGCCACAAGATCCTGCTCGATCTTCCCAGCCTCGTTCGCGTGGCGGTCGCGGTCTTTCTCGAGGCTGTAGATCAACTTGCGCATCTTCGACGCCTCCTCCCTGTAGGCGGCTATCTCGTGTTCGAGGTTGCGCCTAGCCTGCTCTGCCAACTTCGATAGCCCCAGCTGCCGTTGCGTGGCTCCTGTCGCCTTCACGAAGTTCTTCTGGGCTACATCGCGTTCGCGCGTCAGCTGCTCAACTTGCTTTTTAGCGGCCTCCAGATGCTTTCGTAAACCATCGACTTCATGGGACAAGCTGTTATTGACGTTCTTTGTTGGGACGAGCACAAAAGCTTAGTTCTCAACAATAATGAAACTGAAAAAGCTTACACGAAGTGTATCGCGCTCCATCTCGCATTCCATTTTACTTTCCTCCAGAATTTTGACTTTTTTTTGCATGAATTCTTTCACTCGAGCCATACTCTTGTAATTCTCCTTGTAGTTGTCGATCTGATCCTCCCATACTTTGAGCTCCACAGTCTGCTGCTGCATCGAAGTCATCAGCTTCGTGTTGTCGAGTGAAAGGTCTTCGTATTCTTTCTCGAGATTCCGAAGCTTCGACTGGACACCTTCTTTATCACGTTGCTCCTTCCCCAGTCGGTCTTTGTCGTCCTTTATTTGACCCTCTACCCTGGCAATGTGTTCTTTAAGTCTATTTACCTCCGAACTTTTCTGTGCAACATCAGCATCTCGTTTGGCGATTTCCGCCTTGGATGACTGAAGTGCCTGCTCAAGCCGTTCGCGCGTGTGCGCCTCCTTTTCGTGCTCCCCCTTCTTCTTAGCAAGCAAGTCTTTCAGAGTCTCCATTTCTTTAGCAGTGTTCATTTGTTTATCAAGCAGATCAGCCCCGGTGTGCTCAAGCACAGTATTCGCCTGCTCAAGGCGAGTGACCTCAGATTGGGCCTCTTCAAGTTGGCTTTGAAGATTATCGCGCTCCTTATTATGACGTTAAGGAATGAGCATGCGAAGTTAAACCCTACCTCAGTTAACGCATGAATCGCCTGCTCTTGACTGAGTTGATTTTCAATCATCTTATTGTAGCCGCCATTCATTACTACGCCAGCCGGTGCAGCCGTTGGCACATTTCCTCCACGCGCAGGTGAACTGCCATCCGAAATCTTTCGACGCAACCCATCGACTTCGATTTTCAAGCGCGCGATCGCCTCCGCTGAGCGGCTCTCTTTTTCTGAGCTAGCCTCGACCATCTTCCAAGCCTTCTTTACCTCCTTCTTCAGTGACATTATAACGGCCCGATCATTCTGAGAAAGCCGAAGGGCGGCCTGGACCTTTGCGGCATTGGCTGTCAGCTCATTTGAGAAATCTCTGCATCGCTTGACGAGGGCTTGCTCGTTTCTTCTAGACTGTAGAAACAGCTTGTGAAGCTTTTCATACTCTTGTCGTATGCGGACGATCGCGGCCCCCCCTCCGTTTAACTGTGCCGCCTGCCCTCCTCCTGACCCGCCGCTGCTGTTGGCACCCGGGGCTGATCCGTCTTCTAGAGAATTGCCCTCGCTGCCGAGGCTACCAAACTGCTCAGATAAAAATGTGAGGGTGTTTTGCATCTCTTCCATCATGACAGAATCCGCCTCCTCTTCATTGTCTGAGCCATTGTTTAAGCTGATTGTCGATCCGTCATTGGGCTCCGCTGAAGATTTCTTTTCCTTCAATAATGATCCAAGGATGGATTCGGCTGTTTCGTCCTCGTTGACTGCAGGTCTGTCTAGGTGTGCAATAGTTGGACCGACAGACCAGGAAACAGATTAAACCAATGAGATCGCATCAAAAGGGAAAGGTGTCGTACCCATTTGACTTGCGTGCTCTTCATCCTGTTCACCATTCATATGTCCATCCTCACTGTAAACGTTGCCACCACTGACGGCGTTATATAAACCAGTGCTGCCTGCATCGGAGCCGTCATCTTCCACCTCTCCACCGTCGAATTCGTCGCGGCTTGGGCTTGCTTTATGGTCCGTGCCTGCGCCGGACACCCTACGATGCGACATTTGCGGCACAGAACCAAGATTGTCACAAAACAATCGTGTGATCAACTATTCAATTCATTAAAAAAAATGAAGAGCAGCGAGTTAATGTACCCGAGGACGATGACACGATAGTGGCTGCTGCAGAAACCAGTACCACACTTCCCAAATTTACTATGTGAATGTAGGCAATAGAGTGCGAATTTCGATCTCAACAATGAGAATTCATCCGCATATTCTCTACACATAGAAGCCTTTGCAACTTGAGCTTAAAGAGCACAATAACTCAAAGCTCACCAGTAGTTCTATAAACACGACGACGTGATATTCCTCTCCACACGAGGCACCATGCCGTCGCGCTGGGCAGTTTTGCCGCTACTGCTGCCGCCAGCCGTGCCCTGCCCCCGGATTCCAGCCAACCGTTTCCTCGTTTTGTGCTCCTCCCGCGGAATTGGAAACGAATGGCACAGATTGCAGCCTCCGGTCGGCCGAGCCCGTGTTTATCACCACTGCGAATATTGCTTTGATCTTTTGCAAGTTGAGGACACGGTGGGTAGGATTATGGTAGGCGGGGCTCAATTGATTGGGTGTATTGTCACCAATGACGGGACCTCATATACATTCCAACGTTGAGATAACGAAGGTGGGATTCAAAAATGGGCACCAATCAGGTTAGCAGCTGATCAAGGAGTACAGGAACCGACCGCTGCAGAAATCAGCACAATATGTATATGCTTTCCTGTGCATATGCAGTGGCTCAGCGGGAAGGTCACAATAAAGCCGATTCAACTCATGGAAGTACTCTGCACCAATGGCACTTACCGTTAGCGCAGAGGAAAAGCCAATTTGGTGCAAGTGTGGGGTTTACAAGATGTATTATGATACAATACTCTCCTTATCTTTAATACAGTATTCTGAACGTGGTAAGTGTCATTGCTGTAACTATCTTCATTGTGTATACTCTCCCTATTTCCTCCCATATCAACCCTTTCCCCTCACCGCTCTGCATAAAGCAGATTGCCCTTGTCGGTGAACATCAAAGTCTGGGAGACGATTACAGTTGAGTCCTTTATCGATAACCACCTGTCTCGTTCAATTTAGCGAAACAAAAACCACCTTTAATTAGGACGAGGCTCCCATTATCTGCGGCGTCGACCACGCCACCCGCCCCGCAAGCCAACTCTCCGTCTCCTTGCCAATCCCCTCGCCTGAGTATCTCCACTTCACACGCCCGTTCCCACCCCCGGCAGACACAACGATTACCCCAAGGTTTGGCCCATTTTGCACTTCTCTTGCCGGTATCCTCAGGTTCATGCGCTGTCTCACTCCCATTCCCTTCATACACACATACACACACACTCTCTCCCTCCTTCTCTCTCCCTCCTTCTCTCTCCCTCTCTCTCTCTTTCTCACTCTCGATACCTCTACGATGGGCAACCGCGCCGCCCATGAATGAGGGCCAATAGCTGGTCGGTGGCGAAGACGCTGCAAATGAAGTTTTCGCAAGCGCCACGCGCCGGGAGTGGGGCGGCCCACATGGCAATAACTTTGCCACCCGAAGGAAGGCGCTCGGGTCGATACGGCCACACCTCGCCTGCCTGCCTGCCTGCCGTCTGCCCGCCGAACTGCTCCGCCCGCCGCTCGCCGTCCTCCCCACGCGCAAACACACACGCACGATGGCAGGACACCAGTCCCCCCACTCGCGGTCCCCTCACCACGCGTGGCACCGCGCCCGCGCCTCCCGCGGCCTGCCGCTTCTGCAGCCGCCGGTTATGCCGCACTTTCCACTGTTCCAGAGTAGATCGTTCCGTTGTTTGCGGTTGTCGTGAATGCAGAATTGGCAGCGCATGGCACGGGCGCACAAAGCCTGCAATTTTCATTTCGGTTGACTCTGGTCGGGCCGAGCTCAAAGTCACACACACCTCTATTGGCTGATCCGTTCCAGCTGCACGTGAGATGGCCGCCTGATCGATCGCCGCCCTTGATTGATTGATTGCTTCTGCCCTTATCGGCGATGTGCCCAGCCAATCGCATGCCCCGGATGCATCGGCACCCATGCACCTTATCGTGGCCCCACATCTCAAATAAACTGGTGATTTAGCGGCCCGACCCTGTCTTGGTCGGCCATTCCTTGATGCCGGCGCGCTTTTCCTTCCCTCCTTAAGTTCATACAGTGCAGGCACTGTCGGATCCCCTTAGTCTTCGAAGTTACCTCCTAATCTGCCCGCGCCCCCTGTCGCTGTCCTTTGTGCTCCTCCCTCCATCACCTCCAGCCACATCCCCTCGCCTATATATCCGCTGCCCTTCCCACCTGAACCAGCTCTTCTCCACCAACCTTGCCGCCTCCCGCCTCGCTACCTTTTGCATACTTACAAATCTTCGTATATGGCCACACAGCAACACCACCGCCTCCTCCCGTCGCCACCCTCTGCTGCCGAGCTGGGCTTGCTCCTCTACCAGCTTGAATCCGCCGCCGGCGTCACCCACCACCCTCCGGCACCACCGCAATGGCCACGAATGGCGTACCCTCCTCCCTTGGGGCCCCCGCCGGCAGGTTGTCATGTCATGCCCGAGGACGATGACACCATCCAGGCCTATCTTTCGTTGGAGGACTCATTTCCACTCTCGCCCTCTGCCGACAGCGACGACGGAAGCGGCACCCCCTCCTGCTTCGACTTTCCCGAAGGGAACCAGAGGGCTCCGATCCCACCGATGGCTTTGGCAAAACCTGGCCATGGCTTCCCCCGCACCCCCACGGAAGTGCTCACTGCAGACCTCAACAACCCCGTGTTCCAAGAGCTCTTGGCCTTCGTCAAGGATCGATCGCGTGTGGCATTACCCGCACGCCACGGTGCCGATCACTCCGTGATCGTCGCCCAAGGCCCCGGAGTCGTCACTCCTCTCGTCGAAGCACTTCCTGCCCCCGTTGCCGCGTTCGAGCAGGCACCGTCCATGGCCGGTCAGCCCGCCGAGAACGATGGCCATGACATCCCTCGAGTTTGCAACTCGTCGCCATCCCCCGATGCCAAGTTCGAGGCCGACCAATCCGCCAACAGCCTTCATATCCCGGCGCCTGGCGTCCCCAACCCGTTTCTCAGCAGAGTGGGCGACCCGGGGGTCGTTCCTCGATCTCGTGCCGAGCGCAAGAAGATGCGGGAGAGCGCCCGCCCGCACATCTGCTTCAACTGCGGAGCCACGTCAACGCCGCTCTGGCGCCGGACCACCGACCGACAGCACAGCCTGTGCAATGCTTGCGGGCTCTACTTCAAGCAGTACCAGGCACACCGTCCTCTAAACATTCGAGTAAAGTCTTCCAAGGAGCAAGATTCCGCGGATTCCGGCAAGGGTACCTTCGGCGGACCCTCTCGCTCGCACCGCTACGTCCCTGTCGGATCACGGCGTGCGTCGGCTCCGTCAGGCCGTTCTCGTGGCGGAGGTTCGTCGAGGGTTTCGGCTACTGGAGCTTTGCCGTCGCTTCTTCCAAAGCCCCCAAGCACGGAATCGACAGCTGCGTCCATTTTCAAGACCCCCCCTCGGACACCCCCGCAACCAGAGGCGTTGGCACCACCTTCAGGCGTAAAGTGCGAACCTCCCACAGACGCGCCGTGCGGAGTAGTCGACCACGGCATCGCCGCCGCGCAAACTTTCGAGAGCGACTTCAACCCTCTGGCCCTGACTCATGACGATGCGGTGGAGTGGCTCAAAGTTTTGGAGGCCAAGGTCGGTCAGCTTCGAGCAACTCTCGGCTGATAGAGGGACTTTTTCCGACGTTGCGTGTATAGCAGTTGGCATGTATGATAAGATAGCGTTGGTCACCGACACTCCTCCCCGAGATGTTTGTGACACTTCGCCTCACCTACTCATCTCATTTTATCCCCCCCTCCCCTCTCGTTCGCCACACGGCATCTTTGATTTTTTCATTGTCATTCATCCTTTTTCCTTTTTTCATCCATCTTTCTCCCTTTTCTTCCCTCTTGTTTCTTTTCACTTGTTCATTTGGGCCTGTCTGCCCATATTGCGGACAGTCCAGCTCACATGCCGCCATCCCAGCCTGTGTTTGTGTGTTGTTTTTGGGTAAGCTGTCAGTCGTATGCATTCGTTGGTCCTCTTCGCCCTCATGCGATGATTCCCTTCCGGTGTTTCTTCCTTCTCCCACCCCTCAGTCAGTCTGCCTGCCATGAATTCCAACCACCCTCTGCTATGTGTCAACCTCGATTTTGACGTAAGCCTGCTGTGCCCAAGAGTTAAAATAAATATTAACGCGCACGACACACAATGCTTGAACAGGTTTGTGTCTAGGCCGCTGAAGTCGCACACTGTGTATCGGCCGTTGCATCCGCCCACATCCGGCCGGTCCGCTCTTTCTCGCATCCCTCTCTGCGATACCTTCTCAAGATCTCATGCGCGCCTGCTCGCCGGATTCGCCGCCAACTCCCCACTCTCTGCAGGACACCCGCGAGCGCGCATGGTCACCCTCCTAGAGCTCGGATCGGCCGCATCGCCGACCCACCTCTCTAGTAGCTTCCACTGGCGCCACGCCCAAGCTCTACCGGGACGCTGAGTATTCTCCGTCCCCCTCCGTCCGCCCACGGAGCCCTTCCGCGGCCGGACACCGACCTCTGCACGCCGGTGGCGCCAAATGCAACAGTAACGGCAGTTTGCGCCAGCAGCTGATGCCACGCTCTGCCGCCGGCGGCATTTCCGCCAGTCCGTTGACTCCTGGCGTCGAAGTCGGTGCAGCCCTTTGCCCCCTCCGCCGGAGCCACTCTACTCTGGCCGCCCTCACCCGTCACCGCCCTCCAAGACCCGCCACCCCACATGCCACACGGCTCATACGCTATCCCTCTCGCCGTTGCCGCCTCTGCCGCCGACCCAGATGACCACGCTGCCACCACCTCGACCCTCCGCGCCGTCCTCCGCCGTGCCGGCCCTTCTCAAAGGCGACACCCGGTGGGCGGAGGCAAGTAACAGCATAATATCCCTTCGAGCAGATTAGAAGATGGGCTTCCCTCCGCAACTGGTGCTGGCTTGTTAAGGAGAAAGGCTTAGTTCTACTTGGGGAGGTGCGTGGGGAGGGAGGGTTACGAAGGACAGAAGATGGAGGGGTGCGGCAGAGTTGCGCTTCGTCATGCGGCTGAAGGCACAGCCAACAAGTGTCTCGCCAGAAGTGCAGACAAAATGAAAATGTTTAGGCCTGTCTACCGCCCACTCTACCATGATGGCTTGATTGCTCTCTGTCTGCACATGTGCCCAGAATCTGCATATATAGATAATATCGTTTCTGTCTTCCTGCCTTAGCTATGCAAGTGCCTGTCTCAGTGCTGTGTAGCTACTGCGCCAACACCCAACACGCCCTACTCCAACAACCCACGCCAACACCCGCGCCCAACGCCGGCACCCACGTCGCCGACAGCCTCCTCGGTCATGGACCGCACCATTGCCGCCGCCGTCGCCGATGCCGCTGCCACCACTGCGCCGGGCGCACTGCAACGTCCTCCACGCAGCCCGCTGTCTTCGTTGCCGCCTGGCTTTGTGACGCCCTCGTCGGACTGGCGCGCCTCACTCCTTTCCGACGCCTCATCATCATCATCGTCGTCGGCGGCTGTTTCCACCGCATCGTCGTCGTCGTCGTCATCAACGTCTGCCGGCGCCTATTTGGCCGCACCACCACGGGCCCCCGTCGACCCGACCGCAATTCGGCTCGTGCCGCCCCATCCCGACTCGACTGCCGCTGCGACCTCCACCCCGGCTCTGCCGCAGGGTGTGCGGCTGCTCGATGGCGCCGGAACCCTGGCTGAGTTCGCTGAGCTCAAGCTGCCCGCCTCCACTGCCGCCGACGCCAGTGAAGACTCGGCCCGTCGTCTTGACGAGCTGCTTGCGCGCTCGCTGGCCGAGCCAGACCAGCCGTTGCCTCCGCCGGACCTTCGGCACCCGCGCGCCATGGTCTCCAGCCACCCGCTGACGCGGTGCCGCGCAGCAGCAGCCGCGACCTCCACCGGCCTCTGCTACTTCGAAGCCACCGTTTCGGCATGCGACCCGGCCACCGTCGTCGCTGTCGGCCTGGCTACTTCCGGCTTTGCAGACCGCTGTTTGCCCGGCTTCGCGCCCGTCTCGGTCGCCCTGCTGTCGGACGGCTCACGCTGCACCTTTGACCAGGCTGCCTTCTCGTGCTTCAGCTTTGCGCCAAACGGCTTCTCCCATAATGACGTCGTCGGCTGCGGCTACCTTCCCGCCGTTGGCAATGTCTTCTTCACTTTAAACGGCGAATTTCTCGGTGTGGCCTTTGAGATCGGCGCAACCGACGTAGCCCTGGCGGGTGCAGACCACCCGCCGCAGTCTGCGGCGTCCTCCGTCGTCGGTGTGCCGTTCCACGCTGCCGTAGGCGCAGACGCATACTGCGTCCTCTCGTGCAACTTTGGCGCGTCCCCGTTCCGCTTCGACTTCGCCAACGAGGCCTTTGCTTCCGTCGTCGCCAGCTACGCCACCATGCCCCAAACCCCGGTGCCGGCTCCGTCCGGCGCCCCGAAACCAACCCTAGCCCCACCACCTCCTTCCACTGCTTCGTCACACGCTGGCCTTCCACCGTCAAGCTCCTCAATGCTCCGCCCCCCGGGCTCCCCCGCCCAGGCCAACCCGACTCCGCCACCACGTTCAGCCTCCCCCATCATGCGCCGCCCAAGCCCTTCGCCTGCATCCCCAGGCCAACTGCCTCCACCGCCGCGCTCCGTCTCCCCAATTCCGCGCTCCGTCTCCCCAATTCCGCGCCACCCGAGCCCTGCCGCCACCGCCGACCCGTACTCTCCGCCGCCGCCGCCGCCTCCGCCACCGTCGTCTGAGCCACCGGCAGGCGCATCGCACCCGGCTCTTCCGGCACCCCTGCGAGTGCACAACCAGCCACGCCTTCGCATGCTGCAGCCCGTGGTCTCGTCCGCTGCCGCCTCCTCGGTTGTCTCGACCACACCGCCTGACCCCAGACTGCAAGCCGCCGCCTTTGCTCCACAGGCACCCGAGGCGCCACAGGCAGTGGCGGCGGCGGCGAGACCGCAGCTGCGGCCTGGCGAGGGAGGTGGTGGTAGCAGCAGCAGCAGCGCGCCAGGTCGTGGCGACGGGCCTGACGACGCCGAACTAGCGGCGCTGCGCCTCGAGATCCTGGACGAGCTGCTGGGCCGCCACAAGCTGTCGAAAAAGATCCTTACCAACGATGACTACGCCGGCCCCATAGCTTTTGCGCCCTCGGCGACAGCGCAACACCAGCTTGACGCCCACGTCCAATGGCAGCAGCAGCAACAGCAGCATCAGCAGCAGCTACTGCGGCAGGACCAGCTGCTTGCACAGCAACTACAGTTCCAACAGCAGCAGCAGCAGCAGCATTACCACCACCAACAACAGCAGCAAATCCAGCAGCAGCAGCCCCAGTGGCAACTGCAGTATCCCCAGCCAAGTGACTCTCTCCGTCAC
>JADGKE010000007.1:0-25495 GCA_026954515.1 Cladochytrium tenue
CCCCCCCCCGCCCCGGCCCCGGCCGCCGCCGTGCCTGCTCCGGCTGTTTCGCCCCAGCCGGCCCCGGCCGTCCCTGCCACGAGGAGGGACGCCGGCCAGCCGCGGGAGAGCCTCGAGCGCAAGAAGGTGCCTGGGCGCCGCATGCTCTCGCCGCCGGGCGGGAGCTCCGCAAAGAGCCTCGCCGAGTTTGTGGGCGCATTGGAAATCAACGAGAAGCCGGACGTCAAAAAGATCGATCCTGCCTCGGCCAGGGCGGCAGGAACGAGCTCCGGCAAACACCGGGTTTATTGAAGGGCGGTAGCCTTATCTCATCTGTCTTCATGTGGGGGCCGTATCCGTCCGTGCATTCTTCCCCCCCCCCCTCTTCGATCCTTCTCTTCTCCATTGGCCGACTGTTTCTGTTTCCCTAGACGCTCATCCGAATGATTCGTGACCTCTTTGTTTTTTGTGCTTCCGCCCGCTTCTCCTCCTAGCCTGCACACTTTCGGTCCGCCCTTTCTCTGCTTTCTCTTTCGATCCCTCTCGCTGGAGGAAATAGAAACCCCCCCCTCCTCCCCCGACTAGCTACAGCGCAAACACGAAACACGAATAGCGTGTTCGCTTCTGCACGAACGACTATCACTGTGTCAGCTTCTGGGTTACTCTCGTCTGCGCCGTCCAGAGGGCCCTCATCGCTATTGCCATCCTGAGGGCCGATAAGAAACTCTATGGCGACAGAGGGAGCGACTCCTATGAACATCGCCGCGTCACCCCACCACCGCTGGGGTACTTTCGCAGTCCTTGTATGCTTCGGCCTCGTGGTAGACTACATTCACCCAGAGCCGAAATGTCTGTTGGGCTGAAGGGCCTGCCTTGTCGCATCAATTCAATCACAACACGAGCAGCTCATGGCTGCCCCCACGGCTGGCACTGGAGCCGGGGCCACCTCGGGGGCCTCTGCGGCGGCTGTGGACGCCAGCCGAGGCCACGCGGAGGAGGACTTGACCCAAGTCTGCTTCAAGGACACCGCTTTTCTGCAGATGGTGGGTGATGGCGGTGATGCGGGAGTGAGGGGACTGGCCCTATGAGGGTGGGCTACAGCCAACCACCACTGGTGCACGCTGCTGATAAAACCTTCCGTCGGCTTGATAAGTTTGGTCTTCACGAGCACAACGCGCTGCAGTATTTCGCGCTTTCACCGCAGTTTTACGATAAGAGCTGCATCAACGAGCGTATCATCATGCAAACGCGGTTCAACGAACTCCAAGCTGCCCAGCTTGATTCCAAGTGTGTTTTCTTATTAATTTTTTTTTTGCTGTCCGCCCTGACGCAATGGTGCATCGAAGAAACATGACTGGAATAGAGTATAGCCTCGGCTACTTCACTTACCGGCCGAGTCTCTTTGTAATTTACAAGCATTATCGCTACAGCCCGACAAGAAGTACGGTCTCATATTCTTGCCGAGCTATCTCACAATCACGTTTCTTCTAGGGGATCTCCAAGCCGTTTATTACATTCTGGAAGGAAATATCTTTCAGGCTCCGGACCTTTTTTCAATTGTGTCAAATCGTATGGTAAACCTGGAGTCATTATTCGTCGTGCTTTTTTAAATTACTCCTCTTCCCAGCTTACAAGCCTACACCATATTAATAATGCGTTCTCCGGAATAACTTCGGAGGTCCATTATTCTCCTGCGCTTGGCTGGCGCTGGAAGGACGACTTGAAGCAAATGGTGGCGCTACGAAAGCAGCGCGCCAAGCGCTTAAGACCCCGTGAACAGGCACCGTCACGGCCAAGTGAGAGTGACGGCCAGAAGCTCGATCATATTGTCGACAATGCCGAAGGGGAGGCTGGAGTGAGCGAAAAGGAATCCAGCGGGGCGGAGAGCGAGGACGAGGGTCTCCCACACACCGGGTCGGCCATACTCACGGCCACTGGGCACCAACGCGCTGCCGAGTTCGTGGCGAGAATGGACGAGCTCCTGCGACTTGTGCAGACCAACGCCGGCATCATACCCAGCAGCGCGGCCGACGTGAGGATGCAGCGTAAAGCGGCGGCAGCAGCCGCGAGGAAGCCCCTCACTATTGAAGAAATCCAAATGGCCGTTAAAGCCAGACTCGAGGTTCGTTTTGCCCCTCCCGGACTGCGGCCAGAAGGCCTGACTCTGCTTATTTTTCCTTGTAGGCAGCGGAAGCGGCCGCTGCTGCTGCTGCGCAAGCTGGCGCTACGTCGGCGGCGTCGGCGGCCTCTGCTGCTGTCGGGGGAATCAAGAAGTACGAGTCGACGGACGTCGCGAGTCGCCTTTTGGGCAAACGTAAGAAGCGGTCGGCCATGTACGAGCGCAGCTCGTCGTCGCCATTCGTCTCGTATGGCAGCCCCTTTTCAGTATCATCTCCGTCCCCCTCGCTGTTAAGCAAGTCTGCCACAGCGTCGCCAAATCCCGGATTGGGCAAGAAGAGGGGCCCAAGCGCGACTCCAAAGAAATAAATTATTGTTAATTGGCCCTAGGTGATCTGGTCATTTTATAAACAAACACTCATCACTTCCGCTCCGATGGGTCGTAGCCTTGAGTGAAGATACCAACTGGCGCCTCAATAGTGATCCCAAGGCAGACCGGAGCACATCGTTGTGCGGTTGGGGTTGTTGGGATGGTTGTCCCATCGTGTTTTATCTGAATGTAAGACATAAATTCTTCTGCAATGCTCCTCTCTGTGGTCCTTGCAATAGCGTTGGCTGTGCCAAGCTACGCTCATGACGTGCATCGGCATATTCGTAAGAGAGCCGCGAGGATACGCCTGCTCTGTCGCTGATCGCGATCCACCGCGTGCAGCCTTCTCTATGGGCAACCCTGTCCCGATTGAGTGCCCTCGGCTGCTTCCGAATGGGACAGTGACCGACTTCTACGAACCCCTTCGATGCGCAAATGTTCGCCCTCACTTCGCACCGGGCACGCTTTAACACCTTAACAGGATGATAGGCCAACGTCGTTTCCCTTCGGCATGGACGCTGTTCTGGAATGCGAATGGCCGTTGGACGAAGGCATGTACAACCTGATCCGCCTTTCGATCGCGGGGAAAGCCTCGTACACGTGCCGCCTGCCAATGAGCAAGGAGGCGTCCATGTTTTGGCCCCTGACGTTTTCGTTCTGGGGCCTGGCCGAGGACGACCACACCCACGTCATGGTGCACTGGAACTTTGTATTCCATGCCCTGGAAGGATTCTTCCTTGGCGGTAGCGTCTACCCGTTACGCGACCACTGGTTCACGGCCGAGATGGGCAAGCCTATGCTTATTCATGGGCCTGTGAGGTGCGACTGAATCAATCCGGCTGGCTGCAAACACAACTAATCGGGTGGGGATACTGTTTACTAGGTGGTTCGTTGGGCACACATTCGAAAGCTCGATGATGGAAGAGTGGATGACGGAAATGATCCTGCAAGTGAGCGGCGAAAATGACGATGACCAGAACGACGACTCTGCCGACGAGGGACCAGAGGCCCAAATGGAGGACTCTGGTTCCACTCCCAAGAAGCTGAAGGAACCACCCGTGCCGCCCCCTAGGCCTGGCATCGCACCGAAATCTCCTGTCCGGCCGTTGACCAAGGAGGAGCTTCCATCCATGACCAAGATCCTCACAGCCGTCTCGCCGAGGATGGTGATGGCCTACGTGCTACTAAGCATTGGGGTCACCTCTGCATTGCTGGGGTTGTTGTACGTCGCGTATCTGAAACCGAAGCTGCTTGAGATTAAAAAGAAGAAGTGACGGGTCGGCTAGGTGGCTTTATTTGAACGACGCGTTGATCGCAGTTTCGAGGGGGTTGGGAGATCAGTGCTCCTTCTCCTTGTACAGGAGTTTCTGGATCGGATAGGGGATAGGAAGAGGACAGAGGGCCGAATAAATTAAACCGTCAATGCGGGTTCTCTGTGTTATTTTTTGCTTAGAACAACACAATCGAAACATACCACTTCGCCTTGCTTGCCGCTGGTCCACTTTGAAACCTTCAGCATCTGATCCTCGCGCTTGAGGGCCGCGATGCGCGCATCGGGCTTGAGGGCCCGCCTAAGGGCAGCTGCAGCGATGTTTGCCGCCTGAAGGTAGCTGGGGAAGACAAGGGACGAGACGAAAAAAGCGTCAGGGGGAGGAACGATTCATGGCGGCGTTTGGGCATTCATGAAGCTTCGATCTCCGCGCCGTGCCGATCCAGCAGTGCGCGAGCTGAAACGACGCCCAGCAGGCCCTTTCACTTCGTCGCATCGCTCTTAAAAATCCAGTGACGGGGCATCCCGCAGCGAGGGGTAACGTACGTAAGGCCGGCCTCGCGCCAGAAGAAGGTCATTGTGCCCGGCGGATGGAGTGAAAGAAGAAAATTCCAGCTCTGGAATTTTTCAGATTGCCCGAGTGGCTTACACAGCACGGGCACGGAAGACACTGCCGAGTGAGCAGAGGAACTCGGCCTGCCCGAGAGGGGGAAAGGAGGGGGGAGCTGCTTAGGAGGTCTGACGCTTTGATGTAGTGGATCTCTCGAATCGCGCCGAGACCAATGTCGCGTTCAAGAACATCTTGGCCATAGGCGCCATCGCCGTGGCGTCCGACCCATACGACCCCAAGACCAACCCTGCGGGCGGCATCAACCTCGGGACCGCAGAAAATAAGCTTATGGCTGATGTGCTCGTGAAGAAGGTTGTGCGACGGATGTGTGTATTGCTCCCCCAAATTGCGCTCATGCATGAATTATTGCACCATAGTTGAACGAGCCGGGTGTAATGGAAGTGTCGGCCCGATCTCTCTGCTACGGGTCGTACCACGGCAGCCCCGCCTTGCGCGGCGCGATCGCCGCCACGCTAAACCGGCAGTTTAAAATTGAGGAGGAGGTTTTGACCGCCGACAATGTATGCGTCGGGAACGGAGCCGGGAGCATTGTGTCGGCCATTTCTCAGATTCTCGCGGACGCGGGCGATTCCATTATTATACCATGTGAGAGAAGAGTCTGGTGATTTTTGCGAGGTTTGCAGAATCTAATGATGGCTGTTAGCTCCCGTGTATGGCCAGTTCTACGGGGACTTGAAAAACGTTGGCCTCGTGAATCCCGTCTTCGTCGCAGGCCCCGCGTCGGAGCCGGGCATCGACAAACTGGAGGAAGCATTCCAGGTAGCGAAAGAACGGGGCTCACCGGTCAAGGCCATCTTGATTACCAACCCTGGAAATCCGACGGGTAATACGAACCTGTGTGTCGAGTGTTGTTCATTATATCCTCTCGCATTCAACACTCCCAATTTAAGGTCGGGTACTTAGTTGCGCAACCGTACGAAGCTGGATATGGTGGGCTGCCGAAAAGGGCATTCATTGCATTGTCGACGAGGTGTACGGCATGAGCGTGTGGTCGACTCCCGGTCAACCCGAGTACGAAGAGTTCGAGTCAGTTCTCGCCATGACTGATCTTCCGGACCCGCTGTCGGTCCACGTCGTGTGGTCCTTCTCCAAGGACTTCTGCATGAGCGGGATGCGGGCCGGGGTGCTTGTGTACGTGCAAATAGCCAATCCAAAGGAAAGAAAGAAGCTCATCTATCAGCACCCCCCTTCCCTCTCCCTTTTGACTTCCAAAGCTCGCGGAACGAGCGCGTAGTGGCCGCATACATTACGATAGCCTACTTCTATGCCATTCCGCAAGTCATCGAGCAGGCCTTGACGAAGATACTTTCCGACCACGAATTTGTGGATTCTTTCGTCGTCGAGAACAAAATCAGGCTGCGCAACAACTTCGGTGAGCAGCATCTCCTCGCCTGTGATTTAGTCGAACCCCCTTCGTCCTTTTCTTACCCCCCGTTCTCACCCACACCCACTCCCACCTCTGCCAAATACCACATGCACAAGAACGCGTGATTTCGGCACTGGAGGCGCGTTCGATTCCGTTTCTGCGACCCAACGCGGCCATCTTTATCTGGATCGATCTCCGCCGCTGGGCCGCCCGCTTGGAGGAAAAGTCGGTTTCTGAACCACCTGCGCCGTCGGGGACGATGCAACTGTTCCAACTGTTTCTTGACCACAAAGTGTACATAACGCCTGAGGAGGCGTTCTTTGGCGACGAGGGGCGGTGGTTCCGAATCATTGTCGGGTCACCTTGGGATGTCCTTCAGGTCGCCTTTTCCCGCATCTTTGCTGTCTTGGAAGCGATTGATGGACCCTCAATTTGATTTTTTTGCCCTCCACCAAATTGAGCCCAACCCCGCACTACCCTTTTCCTGAAGCCCTATTCCTTCCTGACCACCACGATCTCATCATTCGGACGGAACAGTGATAGCCAATTGTCTTCTCAATCCTTAACATAACCACTGCGACAAATATCTGAGAAAGTGATACGGATTAAAGTAACATCGTTCACAATACGACTTGCAAAGACAAACAATTAAGGTCGGACCTCCCCAAAAAACACCAAATGCTGCTAAATATTCTCGGTCAGACGATCAATAAGCCTTGTGCGAGAGCGACGGGGAGTGATCACGTTGTCAGCAACGGGTGCAGTTTCTTTAGTCGGTCGTTCGACATCTTGGCTGCCCTTTCCGACATCATCCATGATCACACAGGCCCGCTCCCATTTCCTGGATACTTCAGGTATACACTTTGAGAGGGGGGGGGGTTATTAGGAAGCGAAACATGTCGACACGACAATACTCTCAGTACCTTTCGCAAATTATTCAATTGGAATGCCGTGGCGTTGGCCGCGGAACTCAATCCCTCCGATTTCTCAGTAATTTCGACGTCTACGAAATTAGTTACATTAATATATTGGTAGAAACTAGACTCTGGGGTAAGGGGAATAAGTATGGTCGCTTACCAAGGTGGCGTATGCACTGCTCCTGGGCGACAACAGAAGAGTCTGTGACCGTATCTACGGCTGGTTCAGAACTGGAGAGCAAGGAATCCAGCCTTTTTTTCTCGGCCTCGGCCAGTTGGACAGGAAGTGTGGTGCGAAGACCAGCCACACGCGATTGAAGACTTGTCGTGGTGACCAATAGGTCATCTACGGTAGCCCTCAAGCCGTCGTCAAACGGCTCAAACTCTATTCATTCGCAGTTCGTAAGTGCCGAGCCTGAAAACAGTTCAAACTGCTAACCTTGCGTTGTGCGGAAGGCGTCATCGTACGGAATCCCATTGACTGTGATGTTAGGAGCAGCAAGCCGAAATATCTCCTCGACAAACTAACGGGGGGAAGAAAGGGGCGTTAAGAATCAAGCGGTAATAATTCGAGGGGAGGGGAGGGGGATGAGACGAGACCAGAAACGAACCGCATCAATCCACGGTGAGATCGCAGCAGGCGCCGAGCCGGTTTCGGAGAGCGAGGCGGCAGCGGCGGCAGCGAGCTGCAGCTTCAAGAAGAGCACGTCCTCGCGCGCGTCCGTCGCAACGCGGGGATGGTCGGCAGAGTCGACGGCCGCAGCGATGCTTGGCGCGATGGCGGTGGCAAGGGCGGCAGCTGGCATCTCGGTCCAGAGGCTCGGACGTTCAGTTGCTGGGTATCTGGCCGAAATTAGGGCAGCCACGCACAAATTTCAGGGCATGGCCAGTGATTGATTTGATTGGTGATGGATAATAATAGATGGACGGCAATGGCCCAATGGATCGATGGATCGATAGAAACACCGGAGGATGCGGCGGTGTGTGACGCCCGCAAAGGCCGGGCCACCACCAAGTGCGGGGCATTACAAAGCCCGAACTGGCCGGCAGACTGACCTCCGATCTTGTTCAAGTATATTTATCTATCACCTCGCTCGCTGCCATTGCCGCTCCACGCCTGTTCCCACGCCACGTATTGAATTGCTTTCCTCCACTTCCTTCGCTACCCCCCACCACCATGGTCGCCCTCGACATCGCCAACCTCAAGCATGCCGCAACCATCTCACGGGGATTGGCCATGGACGCCGTGGCTGCCTGCAAATCCGGTGCGTGTGTCAGCATGTGCGTTTCTCGCACACGCGTCTCAGACGAGTCCTCATACTCTCCGCGTAGGCCACCTGGGTCTTCCGCTGGGTTGCGCCGATGTCGGCGCTGCGCTCTACGGTAGCCTCTTGAAGTACAACCCTGACGATGCTCAGTGGATCAACCGCGACCGGTAAGAGTGTCTTGTGTTTTGCAACTCTCATCTCACTCCAATATCTATTTTTTGTTTAGGTTCGTGCTCTCCGCCGGCCACGGAAGGTTTGTGAGATCTGTCATGCTCGCGTGTCTGATGTTTCGTTTTTCATAGCATGTTCCTTTACTCGTGGTTGCACCTTTCCGGGTACAAGGTCACACTTGACGATGTGAAGAGGTTAGTTCCCATTGTTTTTGTTACTTATTGACGCCGAATTTCAAGCTTCCGCAAGCTTCACTCGATCACACCCGGCCACCCTGAATTTGGGGAGACTGAAGGCGTCGAAGCCACCACCGGGCCCCTTGGCACTGGGATTTCTTCGGCTGTCGGCATCGCGGTTGCCGGCAAGATGTCCGAGGCCAAGTTCAACACTCCAAAGCACACCATTTTCGACTCCAAGGTGGTCGTGCTTGCCGGCGATGGCTGCATGCAGGAGGGCGTGTCGCACGAAGCGTGCTCTTTTGCTGCGCACGAAGGACTTGATAACTTGATTGTGATCTACGATGCCAACGAGGTGACTTTGGATGCCATGGCGTCCAAGACGCAATCCGAAAACACTGGGAAGCGTTTCGAGGCATACGGCTGGGACGTTGTGACCGTGAATGGCCACGATATTCAGGCGTTTGCCGACGCGTACACTGCTGCCCACAGTAATCAAAACTCGCGCCCAAAGCTGATTATCATCAAAACTGTGATCGGTTTCGGCATCTCCGAGGTCCAGGGCACAAACAAGGCCCACGGCGAGGCCGGCGTCAAGTTCATTACCGAGTCGCGTAAGGCCCTCGGCCTGCCCGAAGGCAGCTTCTATGTGTCTGACCAGGTGAAGGAGTTTTTCGCTCAGCGCAAGGCCTCTCTTATCAAGGCCTACAACGAATGGACCCACACTTTCGCTGCCTGGAAGGCAGAAAACCGTGAGCTGGCGACACTGCTGGATGACGCCGTGAACAAGCGGTACCCGTCTACTGAGAAGCTGCTTGCTGCCATCCCGGTGTTTTCCGATGCGCCGTCCATCGCCACGCGGAAGGCTGGCGAGATTATCCTTCAGCCGCTCGCATCAACTCTGCCCCTCCTTGTATCTGGCTCTGCTGATCTTCATGGATCGACTCTGAACTACATCAAGGGCGTTGGCGACTTCTCGAAGACCAACCGCAGTGGCCGTAACCTGTACTTCGGCATTCGCGAGTTCGGCATGGGCTGCATTGTGAACGGCATTGGCTACCACGGCATCTTCCGCGCGTCTGGTGCCACCTTTTTCACATTCTCTGACTTTTTGCGCCCTGCGTTCCGCCTTGCCGCCCTGGCGAAGCTCCCGATCTTCCACATCTTCACGCATGATTCGATTGGTGTTGGCGAGGACGGTCCTACCCACCAGCCGATCGAGACTCTGTCGGCAGTGCGTGCCGTCCCGAACCTCGATGTCATCCGCCCGGCCGATCCGGAGGAGACGGCCGGAGCGTTCGTTGCGGCGATCGAGAACGTCACTGGCCCGACTCTTCTTGTTCTCAGCAGGCAGAACCTTCCGTACCTGTCGCAGATCCCCGTTGAGGAGAGGCGCAACGGAGCACTTCGTGGCGGCTACGTCGCCCTGCGCGAAACTGGAGAACTCCGCACCATCTTAATCTCGTGCGGCTCGGAGCTCCAGCACGCCATTGCTGCCGCGGGTGTCCTCGGTACTGAGACGACTCGTGTAGTGTCGCTGCCGTCTTTCAAGAGGTTCGACTCTCAGCCGAAGGAGTACCGTGACTCAGTCTTGGCCCCGAACGTGCGCAAGCGCGTTGCCATCGAGGCTGGCGCAACGCAATCTTGGTACAAGTATGTCGGCCTCGATGGTCACGTCATCGGGATCGACCGATTTGGCCTTTCTGGCCCTGGCAACTTGGTTATGAAGGAGTTGGGCATCACTGCCGATGCCGTTGTTGAGGCGGCCCGTGCGCTATGATCGAGTTTGCTTGCTTGATGTCCTGGCAGTCCCTTCGGCGAGCACGCCGCCTGAGTCTCTTTTTTTTTGTTCTCGAAGTTTTGTAGTCAGTCCTCTTGCCATTCAAAATATGAACACCAAGGCGTTTCGTTGCTTTTGTTTTGAAACAATCATTTCGGCTCAAATATGCCTGAGGCGGCCGGCAACGCCAGCCACGGCGGCGAAGCTGGCACACCAGAAGGGTCGCACGGCCGTGACACCGTTCCTACTGCCACTCCAACTGAAATCTCAACACATGCGCCCTCCATACTACCCAATAATCAATCCGATCCAGTCTCTCCCCCTGACACCGTGGCGCAAGCTGTCAAAGAGATCCAGCTCCTAGGGCGATGGTCCCTTCGTCAACTACCCTCTGAGGTCTTAGCCGGAGGATCTTTTAGGGTGTGGGCGGACCTACATTTAAACTCGGAAGTCGCTGCCGACTCTCCTGCACTGCTGGAGGTCGTCGGACTTGCCGGCGTCTCATGGTTGGCACCAGCTCCAGATTCCGATGCCTCATCAGGAGCTGACAGTGACCGTGTCCTCGTGCATGCCGAAGAAGAGTTCTGGAAGATGACCATGGAGATGACTAGCAACATCGTAAGCTGGTTTCTTGACCTGAAGTTGGAGCTAAATTATCCAAACAGGACTTTGTGGGCGGTTCGCACAGCTTTATTCAGCCTGTACAGCTCCCAGACGACCTCTTTCCATCCTTTGTGTTCGAAGACCTTACCAAGTCTGAATCCTTCCATATACGATACGTCATCCGTGCCCGCCTACCCGCCAGAGGGCAACCTGTCCCTGACTTCGAGAGTGATATTCAAGTTGTCCCGGCAAAAGTGACAGATCCTGTGGTGCTTGGCAGCATCGCCCACGCAGAAACGAGCCAATTCGGCTCACACATCGAGCTCAAGGCATGCCGGAACCATTTCCACGGAAACACCGACATCTCCTTCCTATACTCTGCCCGCGCTCCCCAATACCACGAAGTCGAAAGGGTTGTCGTCGAGTTGGTCTCGCGTTTCAGCATGCCTAGCCCGCTTGGGCAAGGCTCGCGGGTCGGCGACGAGCGGGTCATGGCCTCATTTAATCTGCCTGGAATACAGCCAGGACTGCTCTCGACCTTTGCCTTGCGAATCGCACTTCCCCGCCTTGCGCCTAGCATTTGCCTCGGCCCACTGGATATCTCCCATGAGATTCGTTGCGTTGCCTGCTATCAGCGCAATCCTTCGACGGGGCTGTCCCTGGCAGAGGTGGCTGCCACTGTTCAGCTGCTGATATTGCCCGATGCCCAGGTCGTGGAAATTCCTCCAGATTTTGATCGCATTGAGAAGCTGGTGGATCCTGGCGACCCTGTCCCTCCCGAAATCGTCCTCCGTCCGATGATGCTTACCGAGCCGCCAAAGATGCCACAACAGCAGGATTTTGGCGGACCGGCAATGGGCGGCTTTCCCAATCATGCCCACTATCCTTACCCCGATGGTAATGTGGGATATGCTGTTCAGCAACCATTTGTCGGCTTTCCAATTGTGGCACAAGCCGTTGGCTCAAGTCCTTACGGCGCCTTCATGCCCGCTGGCTGGATGCCTCAAACCGCGAACCTCGCGCCGCAAATGGCAGCATCCGGTGTTATGGAAACACAACTTTTACCACCTGTGGTATCTCCGGCACTTCAACCAGTCTCTCCTCTTCTTGCTGCGCGGCGTCCGACTGGCTCTGCTGAAAGCATTTACTCTATGCCTCCTTCCGATGATGACTCTCATCCCATTAGACGGCCTTCGACTGTTAAACACACCGTGGTAGAGTATGTCTCGGATTCCGGGGCGGCGCGGACGTCATCCCCGCCGTTGAAGTCTAATGAAGACACACAGCCTCAAGATTCATTACTTGCTCAAGCAGCTGATCGTTCGCTGTCGGTACAGGCTGCACATTTGCCGGCTTCCCAGCCACCAAAGTCTCCGAGAGCAACAGGTCACAGTCTTTCTAACGAGCGGTCGCTTCTCTAATCCTCATTATAGGTCGACCAGGTCCACCAGTTCCCCCGAAACCAAAAACATACGCATCTCTTGGCCCCCCAGCCTCTAAAAGGGCTTCGGTGCCGCCAATGGAACGTTCCATTTCAGACAAAGATGCTGCGGACGAACCACATGCTATTAAGCCAGAGCCGACGCTCGAAGAGCAAGTTGCTAGCTTACGGCTGCAAAAAGAGAAACTGGAGCACGAACGTCAGATTTTTGCCGCACAACTCGCGCTGGACAAGCAAAGATTTGAATATGAGGCAAGGATGGCCAAGGAGAAGAAGGAGCTCGAAGACGCAGTGGAGAAAGAAAAAAGGGAATTGGATCGCTTAAAAGAGGAGTTAGCTAGGGTCACCACCACACGGGTTACACAAACGAAGGGTAGCCAATCTCCGCCGAATGATCTTTCATCAGTTGGTGAAGTGCCTCGGGATGCGGTTGAACGTGTCGATGCCTCGACTGAGATGACTCAGCATTTCGCTGCGTCGTCACTTAAAAACCTACCACTGCCTTCAAAGCCCGAGGGGCCTTTACCGAAGACTTCAGACACACGATATACGGGCAAAGGGCGAGCATCCGGTAACTCAAGGACGGAAACACCAAAGCCAGGTGCCAAACTTGCGCGTCCAGATGATCCTCCGACGTATACGCCTCCCCCGGGCTCTGTCATTCGAAATGATGGCGAAAAGGCGCCGTCGGCTATTCCCTATTCACCAATGACCACTGCCGGTAATGAAAAAGGTGCATCAGCCACTCCGACCCCTGGGCCATTCCAGATAACACGGCTGTTTGAGCCTGCGATCGTATTGAGTGCGCGACCGGCCCCTGCTCCACCGACTGTAACTGAGGATTCGGTTCGCTCGGCGTATGTGCGGTCGCTTGAAATGTACAGAGATATCCTCTTGAAGTACTTTTCCGAGAAAGGAGTGCCCATGGGAGATGCGGAGATCGAGAAGACTCGCGATGAGGTCATGCGCGAAACTGGTGATGCCCTTCTCGAAGCTCCTAATTTCGACGACATTCTCAACGCCCTGCATGTAGGTTCATTCTTGGGTTGATTTATTCTGGCACTGACGGGCCCTTAGGCTGAGATGAGACTGATCGAGGGGGAGCTCCAAGACGCGTTCGAAGCTTCTGCTGTCGAGTCATTGAAGATGAAAATCACAGAGCTTTTCCAGTACCTCGCCGACGGGATCGACGCCGAAGTTATCGGCTCCCAGGAAGAGCTCAAGAGCTCCTGTGATGCATTTATCGAGCATCTGCGCTCGGAGGAGAAAGTTCCATCAGCCGTCTGGGAGCAAGTCGAGGCTTACTTTGACGGAGCGGTTCGAGTCCCACTCGCGGACCGCCTCAGAAGGCATTCCGACCCCAAAGGCAAAGGCCCTGCACGGCAGGGCTCGGGTGACAAAGTCACCGGCTCGCTAAACCCGCCTTCGCCCGCGTCACTGCTCACCGGGTCTTCACTAGCACCATCTATTGAATCCTCGGATACAAACTCAACGCCTCATCCGGCTGTACCAAGCCCAGTGGCAGCTCCCGCCCAGGCAAAAGCACCAAAGCTGCCCTTCTTCCGTTTGACCACCCGCGGAAAGCAGCGAAAGTGACCACATCTTGAATGATATGATTGGGCGTCATTTGGCTTTCTTCTTTCAGGGGGTGGGGTTTTTGGTCCCTTTGGGCGGCTGGACATTAATGCCAGGAGTCCCCTTCGACTCTTTCCTGACACTTCGACCTCAACCACGTACTTCTTTGTCTATCCGACTTTTCCCTCCCTTTTTCTGACAGCGGTTTATCTCTTCAAATATGCCATGACCTCAGGCGTCCAGTAGCGGTTGGCAGTCAAATGTTCGGACTGCAGCCGTGTCCTGTTGTACGAAATCAACTGTCTCACAGGGCCCCTGGCGACAGGTCATAATGCCCCCTCGGCAGTCACGGTCCACTGGGAAGACATCCAGCTCACCTGCGCCAGGCTCGAAACTCATTACCTCCTTCTTTTCGCATGCCTCTCCTGTTGCCAACTCGATAGCCTCGTCTTCAATTGGCATTGAAAAAAAATCGAATGTCCCTGCGATCCCTTCGGCCGCCCTGACCCCGTCGCGCACCCCAGCGTCGACGTCAAACCCGACTTCTCCGAGCCAAACGGAATATCGCGCGATCGCCCCGTTGGATGCATTTCCAAAAGAAATCGTCGTGTCTGGCGTTGAGATCCCGCCAGACCCGTCTTCCTTGAATGCCGTTGACCCTGCACCAGAGCCTCCGGAGGAAGATCCGAGGACAGCCAATCCGGATATTCCCAAACCTGAGGCGACCGCGAATGCGACAAAGGCTTGCTTGGTGCCGCCATTTGATACCCCTAGCGCGCGAGAGTCGGTCCCGAAGTCCCCCCTGTTGACCTCGAAAGCTCCTGCTCCAGCACCGTCGCCACGCACCCCAACCTCCGCAGCATCCCTCACTTCTGGGACTGCCTCAATCCGCAACGGTCGGCTCGTGTTTCGCGAAAAACGCTGTGACTACGCCGCGCATTATAAGACCGTTGCCGGTGCGTTCCACGAGAAGATGTATGCCAGTCGCACTAAGCCAGCGCCACAGAGCTCGTCGAGTTCCATCGGTTTCACGAGTCGATGGCTGCGCCGTTGCAGGAGTTCCCACCCACTTTTCTGCCACTGCTGGCCAAGCTTGTGCAGGATCGGTTGGTACACAATGGAGAATTTCCACTGGTCACGATCTAACTGAGCCTCCGTAACATGCGACATAGCGATGTCGCGTTGACTTCTGTTGTCAAGGCAGTGCGCAAGGCGCTTTGTACGAAGCTTAACGATACTGGTTAGTGGTTCATCTTGAAACTGTATTGACAGTTTATTAGGACACGAGTGCATCCCAGTAAAGGCCATCGAAAATGCAATACATCAAGTTGCCTCGCGAATCAATTATGGCCCACCCAGCATTCCTGTAAGCATATCAGCATGGCGTTGCTACTCATGCTTTTTAAACTATTTACTAACTACACATGGTCCACGCCTTCTAAAGGCGCTTAATCTCTGGAGATGGGAGGTTAGCGACCTTGATCTCCTTGGCCCAGTAATAGGCGAGGAAGTGCAAGAGCGTGCTGCTGTCAGGAAAAAGGTTTCGTGACTTATGAGGGCTGAGGGCAACCTGTTTTTAATTATCGTTCTCAGTCGTCCGAGGATCTTGCCTCTTTAATTGCAAATTTGACCGACGAGCAGCGGACCGAACTTACATTCAAAAAAGGTTCTAGCGTCAACGTGAGCAGACCGTGTTTATGTGCTCGACCCCCTGATCTCAGTTAAAGGTTGCGGCACAGTCTGCCGAACAGAGTTCGACTGTCGAAGAGGAAGGCTCTTCGTCAACTCAGCATCTGGCCTCCGTCATCGAAGCAAAAGCACCAGATTCTCACCTGCAACCACAACAGCTTTCCCCGAAAGCTACAAAACGGAAGAAGGTTTGATCTTCGAGACGAATATCTTGGTTATTGACTTCTGTACACTCAGGATCATGACAAAACCTCGATTGATAAGGTTCGCCGATCCCGTTCGGAATTGCGTTTTGACATCCTTGAAGTCGCAGCAAAGGCTTGGGACGTTTTTCCAAAAAGTGGATAAGCCGGTGCCATCCACACAACCCAGTTAGTGTGCTCTTGCGACAGGGAATCGGATGCTCATTTCCAACAGCCGAAGTCACCGATGACCATCAGGATCGCTTTTTGCCGTTCCGCATCCGACTGGGTGTGGCAGTTGCTCCTGCAAGCCGATTTCGTTCGTCGAGCGACGTGAGTGTGGAATATGCATCTCAAGATACCGACGAAGACACGTTGCGCAAAACATTCGACGAGTTTCTGGCCAATTCACGTCGATGTCACAATCAACGGCAGAATCGTCAGAGTGAGGCCACACAGGGTCTGACCACCAACTCTCAGCCTATCGATCGCACCAAGTGGAAGCTTTTGCAGTTCCAAGAGAATTTTAGGCCAGCCTACTATGGTACGTGTTTTGCTTTTGTTCAGAGCGTGCGGTTTGAGGGTCGGTCAGGCCCACCCGCACAAAATCAACGCAACGTAACTTGGCTGCCTGCTGAACTGACTAATGGGATGAACGCTAGGCACGTGGCGAAAGCAGAGCAAGGTTCTTTCCGGGAGAAAACCGCTCGCGATGGACCAGTCGTTGCTTAATTACGACGTGGATAGTGATGCGGAGTGGGAAGAGGGAGAAGCGGAAGTGAAAGGCGAGGTGGAAGAGCTGGAAAGTGAAGACGAAGAGGTCGATCCTGATGATAGCGATGCCGACATGGTATGTCGCTTTCAGCTCTCCGCGTTCTAACGATTTCAGGACGATTTTCTTGTCAAAGAGGACGACGAACAAGCCCCACCTGCGGGTTCGTTATATTACCCAGTATATTTCTTCTTACTATTATTTCCAGCAGGTTCCCAAACAAAGACCCTCAAGAAAAAGTTCGTTAAGCTCATACCATACATGATCGGGCCTTGGTTAGCTACGGATAGTAATCAACCGCCCCCAGCTGAGCTTTTGGGCTATATGGCATATGCAGACGGTCAAGGTGAATACTTAGTTTAGTATTCAGGCCACGTTAACGCTCGAAAGCAGAGCTCCCCGTTAAGCCGTTTGACTGCCGAGAAGCAGAACTGGATCAGTCGGGATCTGACAAGCGAAATGCGCGGCCCAGACTAGCCTTTGATGCCTCGCAGACGCAGACTATAGTGGATGTGAGCTTTTGGTCAAACAATTTGCTGTTAATTTACCTACGTGATTTGTAAGACTGTCGTGGGGTCCTCGTTGCCAATGCCTAAACTTCTGGAGCTACTGAAGACCGCGTGAGTCTCTTCGTCCATCAGCGAACAATCTAAAATAGGACATATTCAACTTAGGCTCCCATTTGCGTCGAAGTTGCAGCTAGAGCTGAAAGTCAAGGACCTTGCCGTAAAAGAGCGCCGCCGTGGCGATGACGTGAGCTGCGCCATCGATCTATTTTGGTTCTGACGCCTTTATTAGAAGGCGAAATGGTACCGCCGGGACAATCATCAAAGCTCATTATCATCCCCGAGCGAGTCTCCCATGATTCCGTCCAAGAGGAAGTTCGAGGTTCTAATTTGACTAAAGCGATGAGACGAGCTTGGGGAGCTTGGGTCAGGGCGTTTCTTAATTGCATTGTTTCACGATTCGGTTCGATTTTTTAAAGCTTTGATAGCTCCAGCATCTACCTGTTTTCAATGCAACCTATAGATGCTTGTGCGTTTTTAATTTACGACTCAATGCAGCATTTCGCTAGTTTACAGCATTGATTCTCCTCACTTACTCAAGCACACTCGCCAGCTCGCCAACACCCGACAAAAAGGCGTCTGTAAACTGGTCGGCTCGTGGTGTTGATTCACCCAGAATTTTCTGGCGGGGAGGGTTTTGTGTCTCGCAATTTAACAAAGGAATGGGGGTGTCGGAGTTTGTCCAAATGCAACATGAAACGGTGGAGGCTCCGAGTCCACTGCGAGGTGATGACGGCGATTACGCCATAAAAATCGGCCCGAAGGACCGATCTCTTTGCCGCTTTGCAAACATCCAAAGACCCCTAACCCGGACTTTTGGGTTTAGACGGAATCTGAAGTCCACCTCGGTTCTGAGTCTACACCGTCAGAGTCGGACGAGCTCTCATTGAAAGCGTTCATTTCCACCTGGAACCTCAACGGACGGGTGAGGAACACATCTATCCCAAACCTTAAAAGTAGACTCACACGCAGCATTGCTATCAACAATGGTGTCGGATTATCGCCAGTTGCCAGATGATCCGACTCCAGTCTTGCCAGATTTCAGCACCGCGCTAGACGAGGAATCGCTCGACTTCGTTGTCGTCGGCACACAGGAGTGCCCCAGGTGGCTGTCACGAGGGTGGCGTCGTCGTTTTTGGATATGTGGCAGGGAGACATCACAGTCTATGTTGAGCTGTACACCGAACGATCCTTGGACCGCTCTTCTCTCTCGCCACCTGAAGGAGGCCGGGCGGGAATATTCGCTTGTCCATTCAGCTCGAATGGGCTCGGTCCACCTCGCCGTCTTCGCGAGGATAGATCTGTTTGCGTCAATCACTGGTACGCCTGTTGGCCGTATACGAAAGTCACATTAATTCCTCTGGTTGTATCAGATGTTGTCTGTGGGCAGCTCGCAACCGGCCCGTACAAGATCTTCGGAAACAAGGGCGCGGTGGCAATTGGGTTGAAGCTTAGTGGCCGAACGATTTTATTCCTCAACTGTCACCTGCCAGGTAGAACCAATTTCTGTCCGTTCCCTCGACCGAACACTCACTACTTCCACAACACAACACGCAGCCCACCAAGAGAAGGTAGAAGAACGCAATAAACAATACGCTACTATTACCGAGACGCTGCGATTGAGGCCTGTACGGTGCAGAGCTAGATTTCGAGGTAGTGCTGCAACCACGAACCGCGGGAAAATATACTAAACATCTTGAAGCATTTCTTCCGCCGCTTGCCGTCTCGAAATTCGACTTCACGTTCTGGTTCGGCGACCTGAACTACCGGGTGAACGGAACTCGCGGCGTAATCGATCGGCTAATAACAACGGACGACCGAATGGAGGTGAGTTTCAAGAACTAAAAGAGGGGGAAAAAAGCGTAGACAAATTTCTTTCACCTGCTCTCCACTCATTCTCGTGGCGTGGTGCCTCAGGTCCTCTTGAGCAACGATCAACTCAGTCACGAGCTCCGCCGCGGGGCCGCTTTTGCGGGCTTTTTTGAGGCCCCCATCGACTTTCTTCCGACCTACAAGCTCGACCGCACCTCGAACGGCGGGTACGACACGAGCAGAAAGGCCCGAATACCCTCCTGGACGGACCGAATCCTTGTGCGGGCCGCTGCCGGCGGAGGATTCCGCGCTAACGTCGAGGCCTACGGATGCCGAGACGGCCACGGGTTCTCGGATCACAGGCCCGTTGCGGCAGTTTGCCGCCTGTCGGCAGACGCTCGCTCGGCCTCCACGTAAACACCAACTACTTGATGTGCAATATCGGTGCTTCAGCGTGTTTTATTTTTTTTTTAAATCCCTTCTTATTTCGGTCGTAAAAAGCATCATCGGAGATTTATTGTAAACCTTTGATTCCGTTTGAAGACATTAAGGAAGGTATTTGTGGGTAGGAGAATAGGCGCTTGGCGTTGCGTATTACCGGTGGATTTTCCTTTCAGGGTTAATTCGAAGTCTCCAAGCTCACCTCAAGGCACTGTGTCCTGACTGAGACTAACCCGGCAAGGCCGGCCTCGTAGGTCGGGGAGGCATTCGATTGTGCACCATGACGCAAATTAGGAGAATGCACCGCTGTTACTACAGCGGAAGAGTGAGCAGCTACTGCATTAACTCCTGAGGGTAGAGTAGAACGCGTTGGCGTTTGGCGCGCGGAGGCGCTTGACTGGCTGCACATAGTTGTCTGCTGTGAGCTCGCTGAGGATCCCGAAGGTCTAGACTTATGCAACTGGTATCACTCAGAAACTTGGCACTGTTCGCGCAGCCCGACGTGCCGTTCAACGGCAGCGAAAGGCCTGTCGGTCGTAATTTTGCGGCAGTATTCGGGCCGTTGTGCGCTACAGTGGCTGCACGCGAGCGGAGGGTCATGGAATATGAGGTCGTAACAGCTGACGCAGCTCTTCCCTCTGAAGACACAGACGACCGCGACCGCGGAGCATGGGAAGCTGGGCGGGGAAGCGACGATATCGGGATTCCGACTTCGGCTGTTGCCGTGCGCACTCGAGGCAAAGCAGGCGGAATTGTTTTCGGCTTCATGTTCTGAAGCTGTCGCCCTCTCGGACTTTGAACGCCAGAATGGCCTTCCTGAGGCCTATCATGAGTCTCTAAGGAAGCTTTCACAAAGCTCTCAGTCCCTGCAGGCTGTAAAATGTCAGATAGCTTGGGTGGCATCAGGATGTCCTTTTGGTATTGTGGTCTTATCCGACGAGTCGCCCGTACGACATGGGGTGGGTCGCCTCCATCAGAACCAGTATCCACCGTCTGTTGCACAATATCCTTGTGGCTTACGCCTTCAATGATTTAATTCCCACCGCTCATACCAACTGAAGCATTGCTACTGGCTGCTGGACTTAAACAGTCTGGCACGGCAGAGGGCAGCATTGGCGCCGTAGCAGGATGGCGCTTCTGAGCCACCCTTAAGATTGTCACCCCCGCATTGGCTGACAAGGACTGCCCCCTTAAAGATGGGCGAACAATCAACTCGCTGTTGAAGCTTGGAGCTGATCTGCTTTGCTCCTCTGCAAGTTGCTGCTCCCCCACCCTTAATGCCCATGCCGTCCCCGTCGTCCGGTGTGGCTGCCGCCACCGTCCTCGCTGCCGCCGCCGCCTCCCCGTCGCCCGCCCCGCCGCTGCCACCACCTCCTCCAATGTCTCCGCTGCCGTCGCCCTCGGCCCTGCTGGCCACTCCGCGCTCCCGCTCCGCCTTCCCCGCCTCGACCCTGTCTACGATGTCAGCCGGGGATTATTCCTCCTGGTCCTCGGCCACTGCAGCCGCCAACGCCGCCGCCGCCGCCTTGGCTGCCGTGCGCCCGTCAATGGCGCCCTCCCCGGTCATTTTTGGCGGCAGCCCTGGTGCCTTCGCTGCCCCCGCTGGGTCCCGCTCGGTCCTCCTTCTGCTCGCCGCTGCGGCTGCTCGTGGCCCGAACGCGCCGGCGCCGTCCAAGCCTCGTCGCCCGTCCGATGCGATCACGCCGTCCTCCTCGTCATCAGCCGTGCGTCGCGCTCAGTCTTACGCGGGTGATCTCTCCGAGGCCCGACGAAGGTATCAGGCGGAATCGCAAGATATTGAGTTGCTTGCCCCGGTGCCTCGCAAGCTTATTCGGGCGGTGCCGATTCTTCCCACTGACCATCAGTGGAACGTGGCAAGCGGCGCGGCTGCCACACCGTTTGGCGACAAGGATTATGAAAAGTAAGTAATAAGTGGACCGAAGACATTGATGGAGCTCTAGATTGACGATCCTTTACAGAGACGCCCTGGCCGAGTTCATGGCCATCGTTCGTACCAAGCCGAACTCACCTCACCTGTACCAATGATGTTCCGTGGCTGTTGTTTTTAAACTTCGCTTGGATGGCTTGCGCCAATATTTTTTTTACTGTACACACATCCCGTTTCTTGTCCATGTCACATTTCCCAGCACTACGCTTTATCTCCCTCTTCCTTTTTACTTTGCTTATTCTTAGCTTTTGGAGCAGCGTGCTACGGTGTTCCATTCGAGTTTGACTTGCCTTGACTTGACCACCCCTTCCCTAAATGTCCACTACTGTGTTATCCTTGTATAGCAAACAGATTAACATGAAAGCAACTTTATATCGAAAAGACAAGCACGAAGTTCAAGCGTTTCAGGTCATTGGCTAGACGTATGATATCTGATCGTACGAGTAGCTTCCTACAAAGCAAAATGTGAATTAGTAGAACAAGGCCTGAAGAACGAACCATGTGTAACCAGAACAGAGAGTAGCTCTTTGACGAATTCTTCCAGAATGACAACATTCCTCACAAACTCGGCATCCAAGTCGAGATCCCCAGTGTTGATTAAAATGCCCTCAGGTGGCCTTTTGGGCGCTTTCGCCTCTGTTTCCCTTTTGATCGCATTTAACCAGTCGGATGGGGCCGACTCCTGTTCGTGAAACATCTTTTGGCGGGTGGATTGCAGAAGCTTGTCGAAGTCTGGTATCAACGCCCGCCGCTCCTCAACTTCGCGTCGCAGTCGAATCAAAATCGTATAGAGCGACGAAAACGTGGAGCCGAGGAGAAGGTCCGCGGAAAAAAGGTACATGTACAAAATGGGAATCGGAGCAGCAGCCAGCTGGGTAATCACACCAGTCAGTGCCTAGAGCAAGAATGTTACTCGACAAAAGCTACGTGGCACTAAACCAACCAAATTAATGTCGTACGAGTGACTGAAGAAATTGGTAAACTTCACGAGAAACTTGCGAATGGTGCCATCGCGACTGAGGTCAAGCATCCACTCGCGTAGGGGTGAAGTTGCACTCAAAAGTCCGCCTTCAAATCCAGCGTCAGCCTCTGTGGGAGATCGACTGAAGTCGCCTGTGATAGCACCTGGGCTGGTTCTGATGACCGACATGTGTTTTCCTTGTTGCCAAGAGGAACGAAGTGTAATCACATTCCCAACTTGCGCTGGAGCTGTAGGTTCGGTCGGGGACGTCATGTCGGTCTCTACGTCTTCCACTCGAACAGCTTGCATGTCACCGGCAGAATTGCCGGCCAAAGACGACCCGCGTGCCATAATGACAGGCGGGGCAGCCCGTGCACGGGGGTGTCGAATCTTATGCGATCGAATGACATTTTCTGCTTCGGCAAGATAGGCTGCAAGGCTGACAGATTCGGGCAAAGAAGTCGACGAATCCGAAGTCAGTTGTTGTATCAGAGGAAAAGCCGTGTGGCTGGGAGTAAAGGAGACTGGGTGGTCCGCTGGTACGAGGGCAAAGTAACGGCTGACCATGCTAAGGTGGTCGCGGATATCGGTCGAAATCGTTGTTACGGTCAAACTAGTTGAGTTCACGAAGATGGGACTGGATGTCGTATTTGGTGCCGTCTTCCACAGAGTTTTCGATGCTGTAGAATTTCCCCGCTGCGACGTCGGCAATCGCTCAACGAGTAGCGGCAACGCGTGGTGCGAATGGTGCGACAGCAGGCTTTGAAAGACGTTGAGAGTCACGGTTACGACCTCTTCCGAAAGGGAGTTCAATTTCGAAATCAGAATATCGCGCAAATGAAGGCGCATTTCAGGAGTAGCCCGGCCGCCATTGTTTAGGGCAGGTGTATCGTCTCCTTTGGAATCCCCGGCTTCCACTTCATCGTCGTCCCCAGAGAGCAGGAAATGGCAAAATAATGCCGAGATTTGATCCTCCCTGATCGACTCGAGCATTTGCAATATGTAAAACATATACGCAACAGTTGTTCCGTCAAAATCACTAGCACTCGTCAATGTGGACTGGACGATATTATCAAGGAAAGTATCCTTCAGTTCGACGAGTATAGAAGAGGTCAAAATTCGACTTGGGCACCGAATGACAACGCCCTGGACGAATTCCAGTAGTCTCATGAAGGACTCCATGTCCGCTCGAAAGTTATCGATAGCGGAACGCTTCACCCTTGAAGCACTCCCAGATCCGCCGCTGATGCCAGCCCCGCGGAAGGTCTCGCCCCACGCCACACCTCGAGGAACGCGAGATGGGAGTTGCGAATAAGATCCCGCTAGACCTGCAATCGCCATCGACGCAAACTCGGACTTGTTGATGTAGTCGGCTAAATCGCCATTCGCAAGTTCGAGGATAAAAAGGCACGCCTCTCGGGCGAAATCGCCCCGATTTCCCTCGAGGTGTACATATTTCAGTAGGTGGTCGAACATCGAAAACTCGTAATCTCCTGTGACGGCGATGCTCGGGCGTTCTCTCGTCGAGATCTGTCGCAGGTTGCCCAGGGATGCAGCTGATGTTACAGCCTGACCAGCGGCCGCAGATTCCATCGTGACGTTTTTCGGAATGAAAGAGCGGCTGAAGAAAATATACAGAAGCTGAGGAAACTCGTGTATCTTTGCCGCAATGTCGTATTCCAATTGCAGCATCTCGTCCTCGTACTTCATTTCCTTGTCTGCGAGGCACCATCGTATCAAGGTCAACGTCGGACGGTGAATGGCGTTCTGAATCAATATCTTGGCGTCCAGCACCGAGACCAAATTGCTGAGGAAGCGAATGACCTCGCCTCGGAAGCCGAACGGGACGTCGTTTTCGGAAATGCGAACGAGGTTTGCCATCATATCGTCGTTCAGAAAGAGCTCGGTGCAGCCCCCGGTCTCGACACCGCCGTCCGTGATCGCGTGCTCCCTGACCAGGATGTCGCCCATGGTCTGAAGGCTCTTCACAATGTCTGTTTGAGACACGTACTTTGTCCAGTTGGCGTCGGTCTGGTAGTCGAGCATGACGGTGTCCCAAGCGCGCTGGAACTTGGACAGCAAGTTTGCCCTCTCTCGCGTGCGTCTTGCCGGCCCAGATGACGGCGATGAAAATGACCCCGATCTGGAGAAGTTGGCTTTGATTGACGCATTTAAAGACTTGAAGAAGTGTATGGGGTCTGTGGATGTCATGGCCACCGTCGCAGTCGTTAGCCTAAGGCGAAAATCAGTTCGCCGAATTAAGGGAGGCTCCTATATTTGGCAAAATTTTGTATTTATGGCACACAACACGCTAACTAGAGAGGATGGCAACACCCTATTAATCCTTCAGTTACTGACAGTAGGGAGAGCTCGAAGGTTCTATATGCTGTGTATAACATAATGTACACCGTTTAAGATATGTATTCTATTTTTAACAAACCCTCAGGATTCCCGCATACTCAAATCTGGGTGGGTGTCTTTCCAAAGATAAAAATTGGCTGGCTTGGGAGACTTCGAACTCGATTCGCTAACTTAAAACTGTGATGCTTTAGAGATACATTGTCAGTATTCACTCGTCTGATGGAATGAAATGCGGGGATTATAAAAGCTCGCCCCGTGTTGTTCTCCTCCTCTTGCCGACCATGTCACAAAGGCGTAGCATCGAAGGTGTTGGCTGATTGGGCCTGTCTCCTGGTGCTCAACGTGCGGCCAGTGTTGCTATCACTCTCTAGCCGTCTGTCACTCTGCCGTGCCTCCTGACCCTGCTCTACCAAGTGAGTCCCGAGGCCACATATCCGGCGCTCAACTACCTGCCTATTTTTCGTTGCTCAAGGAAACTTCACAGCAAACCTGAACACGTAGTCACCATATAACGACCTCCAAACCTTTCAAGCCTCTCGTTATAAAATGGCCTCAAGCTCTACACCTGAGCAAGCTGTGTCGGTACGGCTCACGACGTCCAAGTCGGCCGTTTCCAGCCCTTCAATACTAGCAAGCCAACTTCTGTCGTCCTCTCCGCAAAGTACAAAACGTCCAGTGGGTCGGCCGCGCAAAGTCCAAGAAAACCTTGACCTCCGAACCACCTCCCCGGAGAAGTATTGGCCCTCGGATTATGATCCGAATCGTGATAGATCCGAAACCCGACTTTGGCAGTTGAAGACTTCCCCAACCTTTCGCCCGACAGCAGAAGAATGGAAAAATCCGTTACTCTACATTGAAAAAATCAGACCGATTGGAGAGGAGTTTGGCATATGCAAGATTATCCCACCGGAAACCTGGAACCCGCCCTTTGCTATTGATACCCAGGTTTGACACTATGTTGTAAAAGCTGCGCTCACTGTCTCCGTAGACGTTTAGATTTGAGACACGAATTCAGAAGCTGAATTCAATGGAGGGCTCCACGAGGATGATTGTGAACTTCTTAGACCAGCTGGAAAAATTTCATCAGCAAATGGGAAC
>JADGKE010000008.1:0-24707 GCA_026954515.1 Cladochytrium tenue
ACGGCGGCGTCTGTATTCTCTTTGCCAGCGGCTCCGACTCCTTCCTTCCCTGACATGATCAAAATGATTCACAGGCAATCAAAAAATTCTATTTCACGACGGCAATGATAGGGAGGGTGATGTGGGCAGTTTCCGCGATCAAATTAGTAATGAAAGTACAAAAACAAAAACTAAGAGGTATTGTTCGATGATCGAAGTTGCAACACGTTTGCCCGCATAGCTCTTGCTCGTAGTATAGAATTGCGACGAGTTCTGCAGAGTGTTAGACTGCTGTGAGGTCTGTGAGGGTGTCCCAGTGGATACCGCCTGCGACGACAGTAGGGTGCTTGATGCTGCTGAAGGGCTTTGCGACGACGCTTGTGGAGTTGTGGCGACCGAATAGATGGCCGACGGGCTTATCGTGGTTGTGACAGGTGGTGTCACTACACTGTAGCTCACGCCAGACGGTGAGGTAAAAGCAGTCGAGGTGTTATCAGTTGATGTGGGTGCTATGGATACTATAATGGTTGACGCAGCCGAAATCGACACCGCGGAACTAGGTGTTTGAGTGTTATAATAGGAAACTGAAGTACTAGGACTGCCGTTGTATCCACTGCTAAAGGAACCATTAGCCACACTAGCTAATTCCCCCGTAGAACCAGTATAAGCATCGGGTTCTATGTAGCTGTTTGGGCAGTTCCTTGGAAATTCAGTAGTGGGCAATCTCGCGGATGTATATGGGCTGGTAGCTATTTGAAGATAATTCCGGATCGTGTTACTTTTGTATTTGGCGTCTACCGCAAGAGTATAGCCCCTAAGAATTGCTGAGTTATAAATTAAAGCTTGTTTTTACTCACAAGTAAAATCCAGTGTACAGTTGATCGCCAGAAGCAGTATCAATGACCGGATAACCGAACGGCGCGCCATTTTGTTGCACATATGTAATTTTGTTTGTCAAGACGCTGCCGGCTGGAATGGTTTCTGCAATATTGGTGTATAAACCCAGATCTGCCACATAAACCACAGATCCTCTGCTTTTCGTGAGTTTATAGAAGGTTATTTAATATACGAACCGGTACCACACGGACTTGAAATTTGGAACTGTTGGGTTCGGGTTGCTGGACATATCTGTAAATGTCGAGCCTGGGGTCAAAACTGGATAATTCACGTAAACGCCGTTTGGATACGGGGCATGACTTAATGAAAAGGTACTGTAGTCGGAAAACTTAATTTGAATTAGAGCTCGCACGATGTCGCACAGCTTACAGTATTGAAAGGTAATGTTGCATTAACGATTCCGATTTGAATTTCCCACGAGTCAGTGTATCCAGCAACGCAGGGAAGAGTGTCAATAATCGGCCAACCGGCACTTGTTCCATTTTGGTAAGTCGGAAGTATAATTGGGTTTGTAAATATCGATGGAGGAATGGAACTTGTTCGAGGAACAGATCGTGTGCCCATATCCCAGCACCTGGTTGGAACAAAGTAATCAAACAAATTTTCTCTGGCTAAAGGGATTACCAAGCACGTCGTCCATTGTACCAAGTCTGCATAGTCGTATACGCTGTCGCAGAACCGTTTGTGTAGTCGAAGAATGGGGCGCATGCTGTGGATGGGCGTTAGAGTTGAGGGCTGTGTAGTGGGCGGCTGTTCAGGGGAAAGGAAGTGTGAGGCTCCTTACTTCTGTCAGCCAAATGCAGCGAGAATGTACGTTTATTGGAACACCAATGGCAGAAAGATTAAGCGGTGTTCACCAGGTACGTGCAGATCAGAAACCTACGTGACTCCCGCCATGGTGACAGAGGTGGCGGCGATGGTGTTTGTCAGACTCACTTTACTGAAGCCACCTTGTCACAAGACCTCCAGCACTCTTGAAGAAAATCGTCGAGTGAAGAAGTGACCCAGATACATGGCTTCTTTCGCCGCCCAGGTTGCCGCGTCGGCAGCCGCCGCTGCCGCCCCAGCCAAGGAGGCCGAGGTTCAGAATGCCGCCCCGAGTGCCGCGGCCCTCACCGCACGAGACCCCGACTACGAGGTCGACCTGGCGGGCATTGACCCCGCAAAGCTCCAGAGCCAGCCGTTGCGCGAGGTGCAGCTCGACTCACTGGTCGTTCTCAAGATCATTAAGCACTGCCGCGACAAGTACCCCGGGACCGCTTACGGGCAGCTCCTTGGCGTGGACGTGGCCGGCGTCCTAGAAGTCACGCATTGCTTCCCGGTCACGTCCAAGTCTCTCGAGGATGATGGGGAGCCGTCGGTCGGTGCGGCCGACGAAATGGACGGTGCCGAATATCAGCTACGCATGCTCCGGTGCCTGCGGAAAATGAACTACGATGCGTCGTCTGTCGGTCTGTACGTGTCGACAAACCTGGGTTCATTCTGGAATCAGACGATCATCGAGAACCAATTCAGCTATCAACGTACTTATTCTCAAAGTGTACTCCTCGTCTACGACCCCACACGCACGTCCCAAGGCAACCTCAACCTTCGGGCCCTGCGACTCTCGGATACGTTCATGAGCATTTTCAAGGAGAAAAAGTTTTCGATGGAGGCCATGCACGCTCACAACCTCACGGCCGCCACTATATTTGAGACTCTGCCAGTGAAGGTCCGTAACTCTGGCCTGACCAACGTGTTCCTTCGCCAAGCGGAGGCCCTTTCAAGCGCTCCATTGGATGCTGCCCGTTTTCCCGCGTCGTCTTTCGACGTCTTCTCGGACTCAGCCCTCTCGTCGGCGGATGGGGCGAGTCAATTAACCCCAAACTTTGACACACTGGATCTCGGCTCTGAGGCCTACCTTGAACGGCATCTTGAATACCTTACCGAGACGGTCGAAGAGTACGGCCAAGAGCAGTGGCGTTGGCAAGGTTGGCAGCGGTCTTTGGCGCGAGAGCAACAGCGGTCTGCTCAGACGGCTGCTAGGAAGCGGCTGGAGAATGCTGCTCGGACTGCCGCTGGCCAGTCCCCATTGTACACTGACGAAGACGTTGAGGCCCCGTCGCCGGCCCTCGCCAAGATTCTCGCATCCGAACCAAGCCGCCTCGAGACACTCGTCATCACAAATCAGATCGATACGTATTGCAAGCAAATCAACCAGTTCGCAGGGCCGGGCCTCACGAAAATGTACCTTGCCAAAGCTGTTGCGCGGTCAAAGTAACGAGTTGGGGGGCGGGTATTACGATGAGAGAAGGAGATATAAATTTTTTTACTCAAATGACGAAAGTATCCATAACGCGAGCTTAACACTCGCGGTTGAGTTTCACGCCGCATATGATGGCTTGTCCTTTCCCTTCCACACCTCGCTATAGCCAGGAGGAGAGGACGGGTCGCCCTCTCCACCTTCATACGAGGGAAGGCCATGCCCCTCGTCGTCCTCGTCCTCCACAGCATCCCATGATACTCGCCGAACGCGGACTTCTTCCACAAGACTTGCGATAGTCGTCGGACTCGACACCGGGTTTCGTGATATCATTAGCACCCGCAGAATGTATCGCACCGAATTCGCCTCGGTGGCCGGAAGAGTACCAGGTAACTTGAATAAAAATCGGAGATCATGCGCTCCCGGCAAAAGTATGCCGGCGTTTGAAGCACTTGCCGTCCATGCCGTATGAGTGGCTGCATGAACAATCTCGGCATCGTCCGTTTCGAAAAGGACATCTGCGGGTGGTGGGGGCGATCGCCCAAGCACACCGCCAGCAGCAGGCCCTTGTAAATTCGGAACCGCCAGCATCGCAGATTTGGTCGCTCCCGAGGACGATGACGACGCTGTAGATATGGTGGAGGCTGCTCGGTGGTGGGGGATGCGAACTCGAGCACCAAAGAATTGCACCAGGACGGACGAGAGCGCCAGGTCGTGCGCTATCGCTATCGAGACCGTTCCGGACAGGTCAGTGCCATTTGCCTCGTCTACGGAGCCTCGGAGAAGCGGCTGTGAGTCGATCAAGACCTCGAGAGATAAAATCGAAGGGTGCGATGAAGGAGGAGATGGCTTCGTGGGCGACAGCACCCACGACGGCGAGGGGATAGGCTCTTCGGGACCCATTCCAAGTCAATTTGTGTCACACAATTAGACCGGCCTTTGGACCAGCTCGCGCAGAGCAACCCCTCCACCCGCTCTAAGCACATCTAACCGCCCACCAAGAATGTAAGGGCGAAGTGCGTCTGGGATTCGGACGTCGCCATTGGGAAGTTGGTGCGTTTCCAAAAGCGCGATGATAAGGCGGGGAATAGCAGCGGCAGTGCCGTTGACCGTGTGAACAAATTCGGGTGCCCCACTTGTCTTTGGGCCTCCGTCCGCTTTGCTGGCCGCAAAATGGCGGATATTCAACCTCCTCGATTGGTAGTCTGTACAGTTTGAGGCGCTTGATATCTTTCCATTACAATGCACTTAGACATACCAAATTTAGGTGCTGCGTACCTCTCCCCAACTTTTTCGTCCTGGCATCCAAGCCTCCATATCGTATTTCTTATAGGCGGGCGCACCCAGCTCCGCCGTTGGCATATTAAGCACCCTGAGATTATTAGTATTTACCAAATCCTACTTAATGTACCTGAAATGCAAGCCAAGGTCGTTAAATATTTCCTTTTGAATATCGCGAAACTCTTCTAGAATCTTTTGACTCTCGACAACATCGCCAGTCGTAACAGCAAACATTTCCACTTTTTGAAACTGATGAACCCGATAAAGTCCTCGATTGATGGCGCCAGACAAGCCCTCTGCTCGAAAAGCGCGACCGATCCCAACCATCCGTAAAGGGAGACTTGCCGCAGAAAGTGTTTCACCAGCAAACATTCCAGCGAGAGGGAATTCCGCAGTCGCAGTGAGACAGAGTCGGAATGGGTCAAATTCTTGCGAATCTCCTATGCTGTGTTTGCCACGTTGCTCCGAAAAAGTCTGTGATTCTTTTACAGAATCCAAATGCGTCTCCAAAAAGTAGGTTTGTGGATCATTTGACCGCGGAGCAAATCCGCATGCCTCCAGAACTTCATGGCGAATAACGTCCGGGACAGATATCGGAACAAACCCATGACTAATACATCGATCAAGGGCGAACTGTGAAAGTCCCGCTTCCAGGAGAGCTCCGACACCCGTCAAGTAATAAAATCCAGAACCACTGACCTTGCTGGCGCGATCGAAGTCGGCAATGCCATGCATTTGACATAACGTAACGTGGTCGTAGGCCTCTAGCTTTGGAACGTGCCCTACCATCTCCACTACCTCGGCCTTTGACTCATCACCGACAGGAACATCTGAAGCCGAGATGTTTGGAATGTGTCTCGCCTCCTCGTAAAGCTGGTCCGTTAGAGTCGCAAGAGACGCTTCAAGCCCGCTAACGCGCTCTTTATCCGACCGACCGAGCTCGACCAGCTCTTGCCGTCGTTTGATTTTCTCTCCCAATAATGTGGAGGCGTTGGCGCCAGCTGTTTTTTTCCCAGAAGAAATATCTTTTACAATGGAGGCCATCTCGGCTGCAACAGTGTTCCTCTGATTTCGCGCCTCCGAAAGCTTGAAATCGAGTTCGACGTATCGCTCGTAAAGATCCCCAACTCGATGCGGGCTCTCCGAGTCCTCCATGCAGCGGTCCTTAATATTCTTTTCGAGTAGTTCAGCATTGTCGCGTATGAATCGGTAGTTCAAATGTGGCTGAAACTGGCGCGGTTTCACGAGCCTTGGGCGGCCGAGTGAATCTGATGTTTTGGAAGATGCCGCGTTGGGCCGTTGGCTGGCTGTATACGCGACATGTCGAAAGGATTCACGGCCAGAAAACAATCCACATGAATTCGTAGTCGATCGACGGGGAAGTCTGCGAATCATCTGCACCTAATGGGTAGGTAAAGCAACCGTGGAATCTATTAGAAGCTTACAAGGCGCTGGGAAGCAACATCACCTCGTTCGGATCCCCTGGTAGGTCAACTTTGTGTGGAATTTGTGGTCACGCAGACAAGTATACAACCAGAAGCCCCACACCACCACCACAGCCATGCAATCACCGATGTTACACCCACCAAGCAAGCGATCCGACGAAGTCGACTTCGGACCCGCATTGCGAGCATATATATCTTCGAAGTATCAAGAGGACCCTGAAAAGTATTCTGGCGAGATTGCCGCGCTCAATCGCCTTCGACAGGACGCACGAGGGGCAGGCAATGATATTACTGGCAGAGATATTCTCTACAGATATTATGGCCAACTGGAGCTCCTTGATCTGCGATTCCCCGTCGACGAAAAGCATATTCGCATTTCTTTCACATGGTAGTTTTTTCTCATCTTATTTTTTCGCTAACAGTTCCTTGCAAAGGTATGACACGTTCACAAGCAAGTGTGTGTCTCAGCATTCAATCGCCTATGAAAAGGCGTCAATCATATTCAACATCGCTGCAACGTGCGCTTCCATTGCGGCCAGTCAAAATCGATTCGAGGCCGATGGATTGAAAACTGCTTGCAACTACTTTCAGGCTGCTGCCGGGCTATTTTCGTATATCAATGAAAACTTCCTACACGCGCCTTCCGTCGATATGTCGAGGGACTCGATTAAAACTCTCGTAGATTTAATGTTGTCTCAAGCACAGGAATGCTTCTTGGAGAAGGCACTCTCGGATAAAAAGAAGGGCTCGCTTGTCGCAAAGCTGGCTGCTCAAGCCGCACATTCATACTTGAATGTACTAGACGGATTCGCATATGAATCTCTCAAAGGTCAATTTGAGCGTCCGTGGGTCGAATTTGTGAAGGTATTTACCTTCGATTTTATTGTTCTGACAGATACAGATTAAGTCGCGGCTATTTGAAGCCATTTCTCACTACCACAAGTCCATTCAATTGGAAGGCGAGGCGAAATATGGGGAGAGTGTTGCCTACATGCAGAAAGCGGAAAATATTGCGAAAGAGGCGGCGAAAAGCTCGGCTAATTTTAGCTACAATTTTCCCAACTTCTCGGTACAATCTTCAACCGGTTCCTCCTTGGGTTTTAGTTCCTCCGCCGCCGCAGCCTTGGCTGAAGCAACTAAGTTGTGTCTTCAAAAGACAACAGACAGGAAGGTTTCGGTCACAAAAGATAATGACATTATATACCACGAAAACGTTCCGGATGCCGATTCTGTTCCCCCGATTGATAAGGCAGTGATCGCGCGCTCAATCGCCTTCGCCGAAATATGCGCAAACGGCGCAAGTGACATTCCAAAGATAATCGGGTCGGACATATTTCAAAAGCTTATTCCGCTTTCGGTTCACGAATCTGAGTCTATCTACTCAGAGGAAAAAGCAAAACTGCTTCGTTCCGAGCAAGCAAATGTGGACGCTGCTGATTCGGAATACCAGGCAGCGCTCGCATCACTCAATGTTGTTGTTCTTGTCGACAAACTTAAGCGTATGCTAAGAAGCCGTGCAGGTGCCGCCATTTTAGACCCAGTTTCTGTTCCAGCCGAGGTGGAAAGTTGGTCGAGTGAAATTCGAAGTGCCGAATCACAAAGAGGATCGTCAACTGACGAACTACTTGGCATTGTTGACGGCTTGAAAGGCAGCATAATGGAGAGCCTGAACGAGATATCTTTACTTCTTGATACCGAGCAACACGATTGCGAGAATCTTCGGGTTAGTTGTGATAATAAGCCTGGTCGTTTCGTTACTGACTCGCCTGGCCGCCGATAAGGTAAAGTACATGAACCGCTGGACAATGGAATCGTCCGTAAAGTTGACCACTCAGATCCGACAAGATCTTCGCCAGCATAAGGAGGCATTTGAAAAAGCTACATCGACCGATCAAGCTCTACTCGGACGTCTTAGCGATTGCCGTAGAAATGTATCGATGCTTAGTCGGTCGGAATCAGATGTGGAGTCAATTTTTACCGAGTTGGTCCATGAAGCTGCTCCGAAAGAGGTGCCAAAACCTAAAGTAGCGAATCTATTGGATTCTAGTCCAGGCGACTTTGGCGAGCTCAGCGAGCAGATTATTGTGGAAAAAGTAGAAAATATGTTAGGACGATTGCGTTCAATCAAATCCGAGAGGTTGAAGTTAATTTCGGAGATGAAGGCGAAGGTGAACGAGATAAATATTGACCAATATTAAACAACTTTCCAGGTCCTTGAAGATGACATTTCATCCCTGTTGCTTTTAAATAAAAATAAAGAGAATCAGCTTTTTCAGGCGGAGTTGGCAAAGTATAAACCATGGCAATCCAAATTGAGTTCCAACGTTAAGAGCCAGTCACGCCTTTTGGAAGACCTTTCAAACGAAGTGCTAAAGTTGAAATCCACGTCAGAAAATGTAAAACTGGTCGATATGTTGGACGCTCGACGTGCAGATATCGTTAAGGATTGGAAGCGATCTTTCGACCAATGGGCTGAGGCACGAGACGGCTTAAACCGAGGGGTACAATTTTATTCAGACCTTTCCGAATTGGTTCAAAGTTTGCGGAATACTGTTGTTGGATTTGTTAATCGTCGGAACGACGAGAGAAATACCTTTGTGAAGCGTCTTGAGGCCGAAGATGCCACAAGGGACCAGGCCATTCTGAGGGATGAGATAAATCGCTTGTCGGTGTCGTCAAACACAACTGCACCAAACCTCGCACAAGGTCTCCTCTCTGCAGGACCGAGTCAAACGACGACTCCAACCGGCAACGTTCCTTCAACACCAACGTACGCAACACCACTACCTACCGGACCAAATGTGCAGCCCCAGTGGTCAGGCAATGCTGCTCCCGTGCAGACCGCTCAATATAATAGTGCAGTGTCGACGGAGGCTAGTCGTGGACAAAATAAGTTCCAGCAGTCTTTCAATACACCTTTGCCACAGCCTATACAACCTCCGCAACAATATGTCCAAAACCAGCCCACAGGTTCGCAGCCGCTGCCACCACCTCAACCGCAGCGCCAACCGTCATATTCATCTGTGATATCACCACAGCAGTCAGCTTACAGCATGAACCCCTCTGTTCAGTATGGGCCACAAAGTCGGCCCCCGCAAGTGGGCGGTTATTCCTTCATGACTGGTGGGGCATATTGGCAGATTTCAACTCAGCCACAGGCTGCTCTGCCTTCTCCTACTGCTCCCCGGCCTTTCGAGGCCCGACCACCAATTCCGCCAAAGATTCCGGCTGCGCCCCATGCAGGCACACAGCCGTTCGGATCGCAAAGTTATACTGCGCAAGTTCCCTCGCAGAGCTTGTCTCAAGGCGCACAATATCCATCTGGAGGCTCATACTATAACTCGTCTCTCACACCGAGACCGCCATATTCGACTCCGTACTCGCCATACGCGAACCCAGCTCTCCAATCGAACCCGACCACCCCTATTGGTTATGCCGCTCCTCCTGCCAATCAATATTCGGTGGCCTCGACTCCAAGACCCAGTCCTGTGCCCGTGTCTTCACAACCGCAGATGAATTATCCGACGCAAGCAAGAGCAACCCAAGGGTGGCCAGCATACCAAGGGCCGCCAACATCAGGTCCTTCCGGATATCGTCAACCAGCATTTCCGACACAGCCAACGAACCCCGCTCCTCCTTCGAACCCGGTCCCCTACTCGACTTATGCTACTCCTCAATATCAATATGGTCAAGGCCCACCAACAACATACCCGGTAACAACCCCTCCCTACAACGCAAACCCTACGACTCAGCCAGCCGCAGCGTACGCACCACAATCCCAGTCCCAGGCCCATCAACCCCAGTTCGTCCAACCTTCGCAGCAACCTGCCCATCCTCAGGCGACATATTATCAACAAGGTGTCGGCCCGATTGGTCCATCTGGGGCGACCCATTTCCCGCCTCAAGCTTCTTATGGTTCTCCAAACAGTTCCCTGTTGGAGTAGTTCGGAGGCACAGCCGCCTTTTCATCATCTTTCTCCATTTCAGGAGATAAAGTTCACTTACTTGTTCACTCAAACATGTAGCTTGTCACGTTAAGGATGTTCCCGCTGGATGGCTTGGGCTTGCATCATTAGCACATTCCACTGGCATTGAAAAAAAAATATCAACCTCGACCGATGCCATTCGCAATACTCGAAGGAATCCGTGCCTGACCAGATAAGCTGGCAAATCAAAAACATGCAACTTGAGAAGTCCGCATCGCTTCTTTTATGATCCAAGGGCGGTGCCATTCTTCCGGACGCCCACCAACGGATTGGAAGGGTGCTCATTGTTAGTATAAATAAACCTCCCATGATTGTGCTTCTTAAACTTTAAATAAACCATGTAAACCATGGCAATAGCAGAACTTGGGGGAGGGGGGGGGGACCTATTTTCAGCTCGGTTTCCGAGCTAATCTTTAATTGAGACTCTGATGTTGGTCGTCGGAGAAAATTCAGGGACCATCGGAGTGGTGTGCATGGTATTAGTTTGTACTTTAATAGAATCCGTTTTTCAGAAAGGTCCGAAATGCGGCGCTGACTGGGCGGAATATACTTAAGTATGGCGCTTTGTTTCGCGTGTATGCGACAACGCAATTTCAGAAGGTGTTCAAGGAAGACTTCGGGCCATTCTTAATTCCTAATGAACTGGCAAAGCTTCCGGTGCACTACCTTCCCGAAGACATCGAAGGTCCCTAATCATTTCTCCAGAGTATAACTGAGCTTCTTGATCAATCATGAGTAAAATTTTCGATAAAGGGGAAGATGTAGAGAGCTTTCAAGACCGCTGGTGCTGCTTTTAGTCGCCTGCTTTGGTTTAAGGTCCCTTTCGATTGCCGTTGCTTGTCTTATGGTTTAAGGAATGTCGAAAAATATGTTCAAGGATAGGAGTGCTGTTGAGCCTTCAAAAATATCAGAGCTATATGACTAAATACGATCTCCTTCGTAGTTGAGAGTTTTGCGAAAGTTCGTAGGCTTTGTCGGCAGGTGAATAATTTCGAACTCGACGAAGAGCCGCTAGAGTTTGGGAGGGACATACTTAAAGAGTTTGTATTAAAGTCGCAAGAAACACCCCAACTTCTCAACACGGTTTTATTTCACAAAGGAAAGCCAGGTCATTTGTCTGTTCAACGTTGTGTTGCTGTGCAGCCTGCAGACTAGATTGAAATCGAACGAGGTTGACGAGCAATAGCGGTCATGGGGAGGAATACTCTTTGCGCGTTGCCCAGATCTGGGACCTAAATCTACGAAGCGGGTCAAAGAATTGTATGAGAAATTCCAACTTAAACTATAATGTTTTATCAGTGCTTAGTTGCGAGCCAAAGCCGTCCAGATTTTGTCCGAATTCATGTTGACTGTTGACAAGTCAAGCCATGAAGGTTCACCAACCTCGTTTATGATGTTCTGATCACCCTCACAGAGAGATATAAGGTCGTTTTTCAAGCCCGTGTCTTCAGCAGAGAAGGGAACAGTCAATAATAGATCCAAACCTGCTTCAACTAAAGTATGACCTCATTGTTGTTGTTAATGTGGTGCTAAGATTTTATTCCAACAAAGGGAGAGCAGCCCCGACCTGTGGGCGGTGAGTAAGATACGCCTCGAATATCCGACTTACTAAACCCCTGTATTAGATGAGCATAAGTTTTGCATTGAATTAAAATTGTAGTTCTTAAGTCCTTTAGCATACATCCGGTTGCGAAGTCAAATCGTTTTATCGACAGTGATGACGATGACTTTGCAGAACAGCCGCCATCCAAAAGACACGCACGCTCTGACGGGGATGCGAAAGGGTCAAACACTAAGAAGTAAATTGCCTTCGCTTATAATATGACTTGAATGTCTTAGTTTTCGCGTCTAATACATTGCTTTACCGCCCTATGCCTTTCGTAGTACCGAGGTAGTTGCTTCTGCCTTCTTTTCGAACAAAAAAGTCCAACAGAGTTCGCTCTCGCTCAAAAATAACGAATCTAAAGACGAGGTGTGTTCTCATGGGCTAGAATCTCAATGTATTGACCGCCTTAATAAAGGGGAGTACTCTTGGTAGTGCGACTGCGTCAACGGAAGGTCCATTAGCTACTCAAAGTGATAAGGATACTGCCGATTTTAAAGTTCGGAACCCCACTTCGGTTTCTGGGGTGGCTAAAGCCGTGGAATCAAACACGAAAATTACCGATGATTCTTCTGACCACAAACTCATGGGGAAGGAATCCAGGCCGAAAGGCACAAAATTAGCATCTGTCGCAGCTTCCGTTGAACCTTCTCCGAAGGGAAAAGCTGCAGCGAAAGAGGAAACACAAAACATGCCATCCACCTCCAAAAAAAGACCTCACAATGAAACTGAGGGTCAATCCCAGCCATCTCACACAGAGGAGGACCTTAAGAAGGAAAGGTTGCCTTTCAGATCTATTTAGGCTTTGTCTGACATATATAAAGGTTCAAAAAGTTTTTGGCGAAAAAGAAATCCGCGTCTGCAGGGCCGTCTGCTCCAGGTTCAAAAGATATTCCCGTCGGGGCGGAAAACTGTTTAATGGTCAGAGAGGCTTATATGCATTTTTCTTCTTAAAAGTGTTGCAGGGACTTACTTTTGTTTTTACTGGCGAATTATCGTCAATTTCTCGCGAAGACGCTGAAGACCTTGTGAAACGCTATGGCGGGTATGACTCTGTGTCCTGGACTGCCGCTAAAAGTGTTGCAGTCGAGTCACGTCCAGCGTTAGTGGGAAAACTAGCTATGTGGTCGTTGGCGAAGACGCCGGAGGATCAAAACTTCAGGCTGCGACAAAGTTCAAGACACCGCAAATTGACGAAGATCAGTTGTTTGATTTAATTCGCTCCAAACCTGCCAAAGGAGAGGAAAAGTCGAGTCTATCTCGCCCTGCCAAGAAGTCCAAGTACCTAGAGACAGTCATTGATGACGTGCCCCAAAAGGCTCAAATGCGTGTGCCTTCAAAAAGTGTTGTACAATCTGACGCAGGAGAAAGCAGGTTAATTTGTCCCGCAATATAGATCAGTTTTAATCCCCGTAGCCTTTGGACAACCAAATATAAACCAAAGAGCTACCAAGATATTCTAGGAAATAAGAAGAACGTTGAACGATTGTCTCACTGGCTGCAAACATGGTATTGCGGACATCAAACTTCTCTTTTGACTTTGATCAGGTATAGTTCAAAGAAAGAACAAAAGCCAAAAGCGAAGGACGACATATCCGAGTACTTATCGGTGCTTATATCGGGCCCTCCTGGTATTGGGAAAACTACGGCAGCACATCTCGTTGCGAAGTTAGAGGGTTTCGAGATCATCGAGTTTAATGCAAGCGACACAAGAAGTAAAAAATCCGTGAATGTAAGCGTTCGGCGTTCCGATCTTCCTTCTCATAAATTAAAGGATGTTGTCAAAGAACTTGCCAATTCACATTCTATCGCGGAATATGTTAGCGTTGGAAAACAAAGAGTAATACGAACCCTGTCATATAATATTCTTATTGTAAATAGCAAAGCCACCATGTTCTGATAATGGATGAGGTGGATGGAATGTCTGCTGGCGATAGAGGTGGAGTTGCCGAGTTAATTAACGTCATCAAAAAGTCGAAGGTGGGTCAATTTCATGATATGTGTGTTAATTTGGAAACAGATTCCTATTATATGCATTTGTAATGATAGGATGTCCCCAAAAGTGAAATCACTGGCAAATTATTGTTTCGATATGCGTTTTATGAGGTTTCATCCTTCCACCACCCTATCGCTGATGGTGGTTTAGGCCAAAAACCTCGGAGGTCGAAAAGACACTGAAGCGTATTGCCGAAATGTAGGTCTATCAAAAAATGTTTTCTTACGTTCTTTAGAGAAGGGTTGGACCTAAAAATGAATGTTGTTGATAATCTTGTGAAAGCAACGCATGGTGATATTCGACAAATTTTAAATATGCTGTCTGCGTTCGCTTTGAAAAACAGCGAGCTTACCTTTGATGGTGCGAAGGAGCTGTAAGAGGACCTGTCGTAATGCCTCTGCTCATGATCCTAGGACGAAGACTTCAGAGAAAAATGTTGCCATGGGACCGTGGGACGCCACTGCTAAATTATTCAATCGCCTTTCTTTCCGAGAGACGCCGTTTTCAGACAAAGTGGAGTTGTACTTCTTTGACCATTCCCTTATGCCTTTAATGATTGAGGTAAGAACTGCCCGTTGATTGCAGCTGACATACCGAAAGGAAAATTACTTGAAAATGATTCCAGCTCTTGCTCAAGAAAATGCTCAAAATAATAAGGCTAGATTGGAGTTGGAAACGTTAAACTGTTTGGCAATGGCGGCTGATTCAATCTCGAGCTCAGATATTGTTTCGCAAGTCCTGCACAAGTACAAGCGAATCTTTTGAACTCCACAACGTTCTTACACATATTTAGGACTCAGAGCTGGGGCTTGATGCCGTTTCACGCCGTCATGTCCACCGTCAGGCCAGCTTTTTTCACCCATGGCACTTTTGATTCCCATGGCCCTTCGTGGGGGGGTGGAGGCGGATATAATTTCCCAAGGCAGGCTCAGCTGTTGACTTTTCTTTTCTAACTGACCTATTAGTTGGCTGGGGAAGAACTCCACACAGACGAAAAATTATCGTATTCTCAAAGAGATTCAACTGCACATGCGACTCGAAGTATCTGCCGACAAGAACGACATACGGCAGAGTTATCTTCCGTCTCTTGCTTCGCGCCTAACCGCTCCTATGACGAAACATGGCAAGGTTTGTTGTAGCTTTCTCTTTTCCAGCTTTTCTAACTTTTTTCGACAAGGATGGAATCGATGAAGTGATTGCTTTCATGGATTCCTACTACATTACAAGAGAAGATTGGGATTTTATTTTAGACCTAGGCTTGGCGGGAAGCTCCGCAAAATCCTTGACTAGCGCGATAAGCACTGACGTCAAAACCAACTTCACTCGAAAGTTTGTTCACAGCCATGGTTTCCTTTTATTAATCATGGTTTCAGCTACAACAAACTTTCCCATCCTCAGCCATTCATGACCTCTGCTGCTATAACAAAGGCGCGCTCTGTGAGGGAAGCTGATGTCCCCGACTTGGAGGAAGTTGTTGAAGTAGAGGAAGCGGTCGACGATGACGCTGAAGAGGGAGTTGACGACGATGATGTCAATGGTGACCGGCTGATTAACGTGAAGAAAACACAGCAGACGGGACGCTCGAAATCGCTCTCCAGCAGAAGTGCTGACAATGTTACCAAGGCAAAAAAAGGAAAGGGTCGGAAATGAGGGTGGGTATACAAGGGGGACCCCGTATATCTTCGGTAATAAAATCCATTATACATAAGCAAGTAATTTTGTTATATGTTGAGCTTTTTCATCAAACCCTTGGTTGTGGTATAATACGCCCAGATGGAGCCTTTTTTTCGTCGCCACAACAGTCCGTGAAGCGTAGTGTCTTGAATGGCATATATCTCTACAGAGAGCCGAAGCTTTGGCGATGTGCACTCAACAACACTGCCTTCCCAGTTAATCGTGGGAAACTCGCCTTTTAGAACACGACAGAGCTCTTGAGCGATGGCGTTTGGCGGGAGTGACGTAGCGCATTCGGCGCTGACAAATTGGCGCAGAGTACGAATGCTGTGAACCGATGTCGATAAGTCGGTTCTAATCGCCTCCCCAGTACCCCGCTGGTCGATGGATGGTGACGGCGGCTTTAAAGGCTGGGGGTACGCAGATGAGCTGCAGCGATACGACTGTACCCTTTTTAGAGCTGAGTCTAAAACGACGGCAAAGCTCAGGCGGCGGCGCCCCTCTGTTGGCTTCGGGGGCGCGGAGCGGCGGCCGGCACGGGTCCGGTTCAGGGTGTGCGCGCGCGGTGTGGCGTCGAAGCCGTGTGGCGACCCACCTAGGCTTACTCCGTCAGACGACTCCATTGGCGGAGCTGAGTGGATCGACAAAGATGGGCCCGTCGGCGAGGAGGCGCCGCCGCTGCACAAGCCGGAGGAAGCAGAAGTGCCAACGTCGACGGACCGCGGGGCGGCGGCCGTTATGGGCGAGATGGAGGGGGTGCGTGAGCGCGACAGGGTCTGTGGCGAGCGCATGGCGCGTACGCTGGTGGTGCGCAGCGCGCGGCCGCGGTCCAGGGACTGGGGAGCCAGGCAGGCGTGGCTCGAAGAGCTGGTTGCGGCGGCCGCGGCTCCGGGCTTAGGCAACAAAGTGCTGGCGGGTGAGCAGCCAGAGTCGGTTGGCGACGCTGCGGCTCCAGGCGGTACAAGAAGGTGCGGGGTGGGCGGGCAGTGCGCGCCTGCTGCGGCGTGCTTTGCTGGGCGACTAAGGCTTGCGGTAGCAGGGACGATGGCATTGGTGATATGCAGCGGGCGGATATCCGAGGTTGAGGCGCCGGTGGGCCGGAGGGCTCCGGGGCTGGGCACGTCGTTGATGCTCGCGTTGCTGACGCGGACCTGGTTTATGGAGCGCTGCCTCTGGTGGCCTAAGCCCGACGGCACCTGGAGACTGCTGGCGTGTATGGAGCAGGAGCCGGCGCGGGAAATGGCGCGGGTGGCGGTAGGGGCCCTGCCCAGGGTACCGGAGGCGAACTCATGCTCTCTGATCAAGTGATACACCGCCGCGGCGGGCGTGAGGTGGGAGAATCCAAGGGACGACTGCGGGGGTGGTGAGATTATTTCGTCGGCGACGGTATCCGGGTCAAATCCGTAGTGGCGCATTGACTTGAGTATGCTCTGTTCCAATGGCAGTGTCAACCTCGGTCGACGAGGTATGAATGAGTCTGGTGGCCCATCGTAACCCGTCACTGTCCAGCAATGGTGGCGGATTTGCTCCATCGTGGCTCTTTTGAACCGGTCTGACTTGAGGATCGAGCGGATCAGATCAGCCGCATCTATCGAGGGCAGCCTGTGAGAGCCTAACTCGCATATAGTAAATGATTACCCTCGGAGATAAACGGTGGAATTTCGAATTCAGCAGCCACGATTTTACGACAAAGCTCTGCAGCAACGGAGTCTCGAAACGGAAGAAAGCCTGTCAACAAAGCAAACAGAATGACACCAAGGCTCCATATGTCAACTTCCGGGCCGATGTACCTTACACCGGATATCATTTCTACGAAACACTAAGTGGGAAATAGAACGCAGTCGAGACAACCCTCACCCGGCGAGGCGTAGTAAGGTGACCCACAAAACGTGGAAAGTACGTCTTGAGGGTCATACAAATTAACAAAGCCGAAGTCTATCAGCTTCACCTGCTGCTTGTTGTCCAAGAGGACATTTTCGGGCTTCAAATCTGAAAAGTGATCAATATGAGACTGCTTTGAAGCACCCCACCTCTGTGAATTATCGAGCTGCTGTGGCAGTAATCAATGGCCGACAGTATCTGACGGAACAGCTTCCGAGCCGTCTTTTCTGACAGCTTTGGGTGCGCTACGATAAAGTCGAAGAGCTCGCCACCGTCGACATATTGCAGACAAAGAACGATCTCGCGATCCGTTTCAAGCACGTCGTAAAGTTTTGCGATATGCGGGTGGTTGACCAGTCTCATGATCCTGATTTCTCGTTTGATGCGCTTGATGTGGTCCTTTTGCTTGACAGCTGTTTTTCTCATAACTTTCAAGGCAACCTGGCAGAAAGGAAATGAGGCCGCAACACATAATTGAGTTGCAGTGCGTGCAGAGAGAGCCGAGACGGAGCATATGGCGGTGGGAAATGTTTGAGAGGTACAAGGTGCTCTGACCTTGTCTCCTGTTTCGAGGTCAATTGCCAGCTTGACCTTTCCATATGTGCCCTCTCCCAAACCCTTTGAAATGTAATAGCGCTCGAAGACGGTGCACCCATCCGCGAAGGTGTCCCGCGGAGTAGACTGTTGCTGAGAATCGGCCGCACCGGCGGGAGGTTCAGCTGCATCGGCCATATTTGAAGATGGCTTGACAAAACGCTTAGTTCGGGGCGTTGCGAAGTCGAGTAATCGTGAATAAAAGAATAATAGCGTTGGGATCGGGTGGGGCGGGGGGTCCTGACTTTGCTGTCTGGTCGTTTGCTGCCGCCACAGCACGAAGCTAGCGACGAAAGCGAAGCTGTGTTAGAGTATCAATCTGTTTGTAAGGCGCGTGTGGCTCTGAAGGCGGGCGTTGCGAGGCACGCTCGCCAACTTCGTGAAGGACGCTGACTCAACTCGGCGTTCACATTGCGGCGTTCACGTCGCGAACAAATTTGGAACCGCGTTCGAGAAGGGGGGCAGATGCCTTGCCGTGACGAGTGAGTGTGTGCGCTTGTTATGCACCAAGGTCACCAGAGATAATACTAGACAGCGTCCCAGAGGAGATGGGCCTGGATTTTAAGTGGCGGCAGTTGGAGAGGGTAGTGGCACACTATCTTTCGCATCCAAGGAAGACACCCTCAGCGTTTCTAATCAGTGGCAAAGACAGTCATCTCATATATTCACCTCCCAATCCCTCCCACCTCCTCTCCCTCTTCCTCCTCTTCCCCGCATCCCCTCCCCACCCTTACCCTCTGGGGGTACCGCTTTCCTGGCCAGTTGCGACATCCCAGCGGTGGCTGTGCCACGCGAGGTGGAACGAAGGCAATGGAAACGACCTCCTGGTTTTGCCACGTCACGAAACCCCACCATGCAACGCCGTGATACGCCCTTGCCCCTGCTGCTGCTGCTGCCTCTACTGTTGCTGCTGCCGCTGTGCTCCCCTGCCGCCGCCCTCTACTCGGCCAAGGATGCAGTGCTGCAGGCCACCTCTTCCTCCTTTAAGCGCGACGTCCTGGCCAACAAGCACGCCGTGCTGGTTGAATTTTACGCCCCTTGGTGCGTCCAGTTCTTGTGGCAACAATGCAACCCATCCCCCACTCCCCCAACTTCAGTGCAGCACATCCTACCGCCTTCTCTTGAAACTTCCTTTATCCTTGTAACTCTTCTGTTCCCACCGGATATTTATTCGCTCTCTCTTACATTTGTGCGTCGTGTTCCCAACGCGTCGAATCAGGTGCGGGCACTGCAAGGCTTTGGTATGTACAATTGCGGCCCCCTTGACCGCATTCGCTGTGCCTCCTTGCTTATATCTGGTGCGCGGTTTTCAGGCTCCCGAGTTCAAGAAAGCAGCCGAAAAGTTACAGGGCTTAACAAGGGTCGTTGCAGTTGACTGTGATGCAAACGCCGACCTTTGCTCCCGATATGGAGTCCAAGGTGATTTAACGTGTCCCTTTAGCGACATCATTTACACAAGTTTTATGGTACAGGCTTCCCGACCCTGAAGGCATTCTTGTCGGACAAGAAATCCAATCCGATAGGTACTTCAATTGCTCCTGGAAATTCTAGTTTTTTTTATTCGCCGTTAACGACGGATTTAGACTACCAGGGACCTAGGACATCAAAGGCTCTTGTTGACTTTATGCTTCCGAAAATTCCCAACTTTGTGGAGTCTATTGGTTCAAAAGGTGTCACCTTGGATCAATTCATGGCAAAAGAGGTTGTACATTTAGTCGTAACATTTCTCCACCGCTGACGACTTAGTCAGCCCGATCTCCCCAAGGCAGTTTTGGTTACGGACAAGGCCAATACGCCTCCTCTTTTTAAGGCGCTTTCAGCTGAATATTATGGCCGCATGCTTCTTGGTGTTGTGAAATCAACCGACAAAGTGTCTGTCAGCGCTGTTGCGGAGGGTGTCAGCCTTCCGGCAGTCTTTGCTATCCCACCTGGATTGGGCATTGAGAGCGCTATCCAGCAGAAGGGCAAGAATTTCTCATATTATAAAAGTTTGTTAACTTCACAAATAGGAGAACTCAAATACGCGAATCTGGTTGAATTCTTCAATCAATATGCACGACCTCCAAAGAAGGAGAAGGACACCGGAGAAAAGAAACCGAAGTCGAGCAAATCGGAAACCAAAACCTCAACCTCATCGACTCCTGCGCCATCCGAAACACCATGTATAATTCATTTTGACCAGCCCTTCCATTGTCTAACACTCCATACACTGCAGTCGACCCAACTATTCCGGAAGTTACCGACGAGGCAACCTTCAAAGCGCATTGCTCGGGAAAAGCAGGCGTGTGTGTCATTACCTTTCTTTCTTTGGAGCACGAGTACCCTGAGAGTGTGGAGGCGCACGCATCAGACCTGGCAGTAATGCAAAAGGTAGTGTAAGCGCATTTACAAAAGACCATCATCAACTCCTTTCTCCTCTGTTCTAGATTAAAAAGGCAAAGCATGACGCCGGCCGTGGCAGTGCCCTCAGTTATGTGTGGGTGAACGCCCTTCTTCACGGCCCAGAGTTGCGCCGTCTGCTTGGTGTGAGCGACATGTATCCCCAAGTCGTTGCCGTGAACGGGCGACGTGGCGTGTTCCGGGCGCATCTTGGCGCGCACGAGGAGTTAGCGGTCGGACGGTTCCTCGATGACTTGCTCTCGGGCCGGGATCGCACGGTACCCATCGGCTCGCCGCTGGGGTTGGACGTACCCGCTGTTCCAAAGAAAGCGGAGGACGGTGGGCACGACGAGCTGTGACACGTATGCGTATTTCGCGTGTAGGTGGTTGGGAGGTTGTTGCAATAGGGCTTGGGATTTCGGGCGCTGGTGATGGTGGTCGAGGACCCAATTACAGCTTGCCATAAGCCCAGGTGTCGAACAAAAAACAGACCAAACGAAAGTTGCGCAATTGGAGCTTCCATTCGAAATATCTGGTTGATCCCGGATTCCTTTTAAACGTTGCAGACGATGAATGCGTTGGGCAGTGTGTGCCTGTGGTGTTTGAGCAGCTCGTACGAGAGGATGCTGGGGCTAGGAGATACCAACGACAAGTGGTGGGTGACTGCCTGAGTGTAACCCCTGAGTAATTTATCTTGTTCAATGAAGGGGAGGGAACTAGTCACCTCACTACTGGTCGACAAGTATACGCGACCATTAACTGCTGTCTGGCACTCTAGCTTTGGGTGGACTTTGACTGACCACCCTTACCATAACCCCGAAGTAAAAGCGAGGTGGAGTCACGTGGTGGGTGTCTGGCTAATTCTGGCTTGTCGACAACACTACACCGATAGTAGGCGCGTATTATCATCAACGAGGAGCAAGTGATTTTCCCAGAGACCTGCTGCCTTCCTTCTATTTTCCGCCTGTAATTCGTCCTCTCCCCAATCTCAAAACGCGTAACACACTGTATTTATGTGACAGCGCTAGGGAATGTGGATATCTCGTGAGGAAGTGGTGGCCTGGTGGGATAGATTTGGGGTTGTATTGGTACAGAACCACAACCGCCACCACCACAACCATAACCGAGCGGCAGACCACCATCGCCACGGCGGCATCAGCACTGGAAGGACGGAAGGAAGGAAGGACGAACGGAAGGGCGCAAGGACCAAAAGCGAAGCCTCCAGCAACGACGCCATCCAGTGCACAGATCCAGCAGGCAGCGATAACGGCCATACCTCCCCCCCTTCAATCCGTTCCCTAAACGCACCTTGCTAGCGATCGCGACCTATTGTTCTTGCAACACCGTCTGTCGTTTTCCTGACCATCAAGCGGCCTCCCCCCACTCCTTACTCTGAATCAATTGGTTACCCTTCCATTCACTCACACCATCCCTTCCGAATGTTCGCCCAAAGCTCTGACAGCACCCAGCCTCCGCCACCGCCTCTAGCCGCGGTGCAGTCATCTCCTCCCCAACGGCCACCCTCACACTTCGCTCCTCCGCCTGTGACGGTCTCGGCTACCCCGGCTGCACCAGAGGCCCCGCGTCTCAGCGCTGTCGCTGTCGTCGCCTCTGAAGCGGCAACCGCTGTGCCGGTTCCGTCCCTAGCACCGGGCACGCGCGCGGCCATTGCGGCAAATGCTGGCACGGTGTCGTCGCTGAGTTCATATGTACCTCTCAATGTGACCCAGCCGCCGCATCCGCCCTCGGTCTCTGCCTCAGATGCTGCAGCCCCCGCGGCCGCACCACAGACACCGGCCGTTTCGAATGGCGCGAACACGATAGGGCCGGCGACCACCCATCCTGGCGCATGGGATTCACACACCGCTTCTGTCGGCGTGGCGCCGAAGCATCCGGCCCCGGATGCCGCCACCCCACTTGCTGCAGTGGGGACAAGCGACGAAACCGTCGGTTCCGTGGCGCATGTTAATCAAGGCTCTGGGGTGACTACACCGACGGCTGCATTAACCCCGACGCAGCGAGCAACGTCCAGCGCCATGGCGACCCCTGCTGGCGTCCCAGCTGCTTTCAGCGCCAACGTGACGGGCCAGCGGATGCGGCCAGACCAGTCGCAGGTCCTTAAGGACTTCTTCAACTCTAACCGCACACCAAGCAAAGAGGAGGTCCGCGGGCTGGCGGAGCGCATCGGCGAGTCCGAGAAGAAGATCAAGACCTGGTTCACCAACCAGCGCGCCAAGGAGAAGCGGTTGACCCTGACCAACCCGGGGGCCGCGCCGACGTCGGCCGCGTCCTCCCCGGCCCTATTCGGTCCATCACATCCTCCTGGCTGGTCTCCGGCGCCGCAGGCCTCCTTGAAGAGCGAAGACGACGGATCAACCCACGCTCGGATGGCAGTGGACGAGTCTTCGGACCTCCTCCACGCAGCCACAAGCCCGCCATCGTCCGAGCTCCATGATGCTCACGCCCAGCCCCAACCCGCCACGCCTATGGCACTCCACGCGCCGGGTCACGAGACAGAACGGTCGAGCCCGCCGCATGATCATAGCGGGCCTTTGGTCGCCGCAACTCGAGACCCAGACTCCACGGACGGCGAGCGCGTTACCGACCGAACTGGCAGCGCCGTGGCAGCACGCCAGGCCCACGCTGCGCCGACAAAAAAGTCTGGCCACGGAAAAGGGTCTGCCGGGGCCACGACAGTCGGTGTTGCCGCTGCTGCTCAGGCGTCGCACATCGTGCCGATCAAGGCGCCAGACGCGTTCACGGCCGACATGCTGCCACCCGAGGCCGTCGTCAACGTGCAATTCCTAATGGCTTCACGGTATTTCAAGCCCCTGGGGTACATTTTCTCCTCGTCGTCGGCGTCGTCGGCGGCGGCGGGCCAGCTGTCCGGTGCCACCGCCGGCCCGACTTCCTCGGCAGCAGCTGCTGGCGCGGACCGCAAGAAGCGGCGCTGGGAGACCGATGCCGCGACGCGGCCGGCGTCACCTGCAGGCGCGGCTGACGGCGCTAAGCGGCGCCGTCTGCGCGCCGAACAAAACGGGCAAGGATCTGGGCTCGCCGCCCCGGGACAAAAACCTCCGGCTGCCGCCTTGAGCGGTGGGGCCGCTGCACCCGTTGGCCGGGCTGGCGACCCAGCGCGGGCGCGGTCGACCAGTGGTAGCAGTAGCAGCGGCAGCGAGAGCGGGAGCAGCAGCAGCGGCGGAAGCGATAGCGGCAGCGGCAGCGGGAGTGAAAGCGAGAGCGAGTCTGGGAGCAGCAGCGGCAGCAGCAGCGGCAGTGTGTCCGGCAGCAGCAGCGGCAGCAGTAGCGACGGCAGCGGGTCTGAGAGCAAGGGCGAGGGCGAAGGCGGCGGGCGCACGGCTGCACGGCCTGGCGAAGCTTTAGTTGCGCGCGTGTCGTCGCGGGCCTCCCAAGCTTCCAGCCAGAGCGACCAGCTGGACCATCTGGGCTCCATCGTCAAGTAGCACGTACTTCGACGAAGAGCCGGTGCTTGATGACTCCTCCTCCTCCTCCTCCTTGATTCTGGCGAGATAACACGGGATTTTATATCCTTGCCATTCTTCTGTTTTAAAAACGTAGAGAGATAGACGAGATAGCGGAGAAAAAAAGAATGGATAGACTGGGTTGCTGCAGAAAACGGATGCTTATAGGCTAACCTTCGAGAGGCATGTACTTTAGGCGCGATTGGGGGGGTTTAGAGGGTATGCGGCGAGCTTCACGACGCGCAAGGGCCCTGAGATACGAAACTATTAAAGGGCTCATTGCGCTCGTTCTTGGTAGGATGGGAGAGTGACGGAGACGCAACGCTTCGGAATGAATTAAGCCACGTGCCTCCTGTAAAGATGCTTCGAAGCATAAAGGCGAAGAAGCGGTGCCTGACGAAAGCAGTATGAATTTGGAAGTGCAACACTAACGACAAATTACATAGAAAAGCAGAAATCTTTGAAGGCTTGATAATATAGGTTGAGGGTGAAACACACCTGGTTTGCTTCCAGCTTATATCTCGAGGCTTCTGATGTCACTTCATAACTCTAGGATAAAACAGCAAAACCTCTGGGAAGGTTGCTGTGAAAGTAGACAGAGGGTTCGCAATGGAACGTACACGAGCGCTATGGTCTAGTCTTAGTGTCGTTTTATCCTGGAGGCAGTCAGTGATATCATATGCCTCGGGGGATACCAACTAGAAGCACACTAGATGACACTCGGTGGCTTGAGAAGCTTATTTATACGAACGGACCACTACGGTCGCCGCCCGCTGGAACTGAAGTACCCTTGTTGCAGAGTGGGGTAGGATGCGGTGCGTCCAGCCACTGCACAGGCGGCCGTCACTAGGTTTGAGGCGGATGTACCGGAGCCGGCCGATCATCTACTGAGCCTAGATCGACACGTCGCTAGGCTTGGAATAGGACGAGACTGAAGCATCTCCGACAGCGTCTGAGACCTCCTCTACCCGCACTGCCCTGATATCTATCTCTGCTGGAATACTTGCGTTGCGGCATAGCACCGCAACGTAATGTTGGTCCGACTCGTGCGGCTGGTGCACCCGCCCTGACTAATGCGCTCGAAAAGGGACGTAGGGTTTAGGGGTTTGAGCACCTGCAAGCTGTCCAATAAATATAACGGTGAGTGTGACGTTACGTTTGGGTGGTTGCGTTTGTTGAATTCGGGGGTCAGTCATGAATAAGCAGTCTCAACAGAAGCGCCATTCCAAACGCTGCCCCTTCGTGTGCGCCATCGGGTGGAAGTGAGG
>JADGKE010000009.1:0-23593 GCA_026954515.1 Cladochytrium tenue
CCCCCCCCCTCAACGCCTTGCGAGAGTACAATTCCTCCGCATGCAACTCAACCACGCGCACGTCGACACGGCCTATGACCGTCGTCATAGCGTTCCGCTGGACGTCAGGAGAGCTTCCCGACTGCTGCTGTCCGAGTTGCCACTATCCGAGTGCCTTGGTGATTCCGATCGCAGTGCCCTCAACTTAAGCATCGAGTGCGAAGACGACAACTCTGCCGTCCCGGCCATCTTAGAGAAGGCCAGCCTTCTTCTTCTGCGTCCCTGCCTGACCGAGTGTGTCGCCATCCATTTTCGGCCGCTCTTGGTCGACCTATGCAGCAGGTGGATTGTTTGGGCAGAGACTTCGGGGCCATCCCAGCATATTTTGGAGTCCAACGCCTCGCAAATCGCATGTCCCTGTCATGGCTGGGATGTGGACGAATTGGAACCGAGTCTCCGCAGTCTTGAAAAGTTCGCCTCACTGAACGCTCAGGTACAACCCCTGGAATCACGAGCATTGAAGAGAGATAGATCTGGCACCCTTCTTCCTCAACCCGGAAGTCCCAAGCCTACCCTGCCGGTCCTGTTCATGGAGGCCGTCCTTCGCGCCTTTTCCCAGCTACTACCGTGCTACCCGCAACTCAAAAGGTGAGCATCGCGGCCTGACATTCATGTACTTACTCCTTTCCATTAGTGTCGCGCTTGTTTTGATTGCCAAATTTGGCGACGCGCCATCTCTGCTCGTCAGCCACTCCGAGAATGACATTTTGGTTCGGCCGGTCGCCTTCGTACGAAGCATGTACAGGATTGGGCGGAGTCTTTCTCAGCTCTACCTCAACCACTGGAGTCTCGGATCCGTTCTTGAACTTATCCGATCCTACAATGGTCCGGTGTTGGTGCGCATTTACGCCCTGTCCATCTATTGTGAATATGTTGGCTCAGCCGAAAAAGACCGCCAGGCTGCAGTTCGTCGACTTCAAGAGCTTCACGAAGTGGACTCGCAGATTGAAGAAGCTGTACGCATGTTACCTTTCCTTGAGGAGGAAGCTGATTCGCGGCGGTTGCAATATTTATGGAGCAATGTCCGGAACGATAGTGACACCGGGAGGCATGTTTCCTGTGAATTCCTTTGCGACTTGGTGGCTTCGATTGGCGGAATCATTTTGTTTAGAGGATCCAACGTAGCACCTCAGCACCAAGGACTTGAACAGGAGATCATTTTCACAAACACCACTTTGCTTAATCTAAGAGGAATTGGACTGTCAATTTCTTTGGGCAATCCTATATTACTGGAAGGAGTTGCTGGTTCGGGGAAAACAACGTTAGTTGAAAATATCGCTCGTATTTTTAAAGGAAGTGGTTAGTGGCTTCATTATTGATTTTTTAATCGTTGGCTAATTGGCGTGAAAGATGTTATCAAGGTGCATCTCGGTGATCAAACCGACAGTAAAGTGCTCCTGGGAGGATACGTCTGCGACTCGAGACCAGGGCTGTTTGTATGGCAGCCTGGTGTCCTGACCAGGGCTGTAATGGAAGGAAGATGGATCTTAATAGAAGACATTGATAAGGCCACTCCGGACGTGCTATCTATTCTGCTGCCGCTACTAGAGAGAAAAGTCTTATTTATTAGCTCCCGAGGAGAGGAGTTGGAAGCCAAGGATGGATTTCAGATTTTTGCTACTAGAACGACTCAGTCAGCGGATAGCTCTGGAGATACTCCTTTGAACATCGGGTTCAGCATGTGGACTCGCCTGAGAATCCAAGAGCAAAACGAACTCGAGATTGTCGAAATCGTTAAGAAGCAGACTCTTAACATAGGAATGATAGCCCAGGACTTATTTGAGGGATACAGCAGTGTAAGCGAATTCATTTCTTCTATCCCAGGCCAGCGTCGAGCGCTGTGTCTGCGGGACTTTTTCAAATGGTGCCGTCGCGTCGCTCGGTCGTTGCAATCAAAGGGCCTATCGCCGACAAGCCTTGCAGACCTGAATTTACAGACGAGGGAAGATATCTTGCTGGAGGCATCTGATTGTTTCACTCTCATGCTGACTTCGAGGAGCCAACGCGAGGCAGCTCTGGGGATAATTGCGGCACGTTTGCTCGTTCCTGCGCAGCGGGTTGACTTCCTTTCGAACCACTACGCCCCGGGCCTTTCTCACTCTGGAGGAAATTTCATTTGCGGCCGCGGAGCCCTCGCAGTTCACGGCGCCGGCCCACGGCTGCGCTCGAAATTCGCGCCGACAATGTTGTCCGTCCGTCTGATGGAGTCCTTGGCCGTGTCAGTTGGGTTGAATGAGCCAGTTCTGCTCATAGGTGAGAGTGGCACAGGGAAGACAACAACGGTGCAGTACCTCGCTGAGGCGTGCAACCAGAAATTGCACGTCATTAATCTTAGCCAGCAAACTGAGTCGTCCGACCTCCTTGGTGGTTTCAAGCCAATCGAGGCGCGAATGTTGGTCCAGCCGGTTGTCGAGCGGTTCCAGAATCTATTTATTCGAACATTCTCGATGGAGGCGAATGGAAAGTTCCTTCAAACTGTCCAGGCGGCTGCCATCAAATCAAAGTGGGACACTGTCGTAACGGGCCTGAACAATGCTGTCAAAATGGCAGAGCGCGTCCTTAAATTTGGTTCAAATTCGGTGAGACACTGAATTTTATAATATTCTTCTAACCTGTATTGAAGGAGGCCGGTGCGTCCGTGTCGAAGCGGAAAAAGATTTTGTCAAAAGACCCTAATTTGATCAATGATTGGGTCGAATTGAAAAACCTACTTCCTGGCTTTGCTGCGCAACTTGAGCATGCCCAGAACTCACTGCTGTTCTCGTTCGTTGAAGGTGTCCTGACGAGCGCCGTTCGGAGAGGAGAATGGGTTCTTTTGGATGAGATGAACATGGCGTCAGCTGAAACCTTGGAGTCGATTTCTGGGCTGTTGCAGGGGGCCACCGGCTCCCTCATGCTGTTGGAGCGTGGCGACACTGCGCCTGTGAGGAGAAACCCCAACTTCCGCTTATTTGCCTGTATGAACCCGGCGACTGACGCCGGCAAGCGCGACCTCCCGGCTGCACTCCGCTCGAGATTCACCGAAGTCTGGGTGGACTCGCCTGATTCCAATCCGTCCGACCTGCGGATGATCATCGAGCGGTATCTGCAGGGCCAACTTCCGCCTCCGCTGCAGGGCGGAAACAAGGTGGTGTCGGATGTGGCGGATTTCCATACGGCCGCCCGGAAGCTCTCGGAGGAAGGACGGCTTGTCGACGGGGCCGGGCAGAAATTCTACATCAGCGTGCGGACGCTCTGCCGGGCGCTTTCGTATGCATACGACGTTGCACCGGTTTACGGCCTTCGTCGGGGACTATACGATGGCTGTCAGATGATGTACACGACGATGCTACATAAGGACAGTATTTCTTTGGTCGACGATCTGATCACCACGTTAATCATATCCGATGTGAAAAATAAGGGATCATTTCTTCGGTCTGTTCCCAAGCAGCCTGGAACAGAACAGGCAGGTTCTTTCAACCATGCAGCAGACGACAAACATATCCTCTTTGACGTCTACTGGTTGCGAAAAGGAGCCAGCGAGCCTGTTCAGGCCCCAAACTATGTTCTCACCTCCCGCGTTGAGTCAAACCTCCGTAACCTTGCTCGCGCCGTGATGCTCGGAAAGCACCCCATTCTCATTCAAGGTCCAACAAGCGCGGGGAAGACCAGTATGATTGAGTATCTTGCCAAGAGGACTGGCCATAAATTTGTTCGCGTGAACAACCACGAGCACACGGATCTTCAGGAGTACGTGGGCGCCTACAAGCCGAACTTGCAGGGCCAATTGGTGTTCCAGGAGGTACACATTGAGCATAGTCGAAGTTATTAAAGATTTTTTTCAGGGTGTTCTTGTGCAAGCGCTCCGCAACGGGTACTGGATTGTCCTCGACGAGCTCAATTTGGCGCCGACGGATGTCTTGGAAGCGCTGAACAGGCTTTTGGATGACAACCGCGAGCTGTTCGTCCCAGAAACGCAAGAGGTCGTCCGCCCCCATCCCGATTTTATGCTGTTCGCGACTCAGAACCCGCCTGGGCTCTATGGCGGCCGAAAGCAGCTATCGAGGGCGTTCCGATCGAGGTTCATCGAGCTGAACTTTGACGACATTCCCGAGAGCGAGCTCGGCGTGATCCTGGAGAAGAGGTGCGCGATCCCTCCGAGCTACGCCAGCAAGATCGTGGCCGTCTATAAAGGTCTGCAGATCTCACGGCAGCGGTCCAGAATTTTCGAGGGCAAGAACGCATTCGTGACTCTCCGCGACCTGTTCAGGTGGGGGAACAGGAAAGCCGACTCCTGGGAGTGCTTAGCTGAGGACGGCTACATGCTCCTGGTCGAGCGTGGCCGGCGCGACGACGAGCGAGCCATTGTCAAAGAGGTCCTGGAGAAAACCTTTCGGCTTGAGCTTGACTCGGATAAGATCTACGAAAAGTGGTGGTCCATTTTGAGCGAGCAGCTGCAGCCGTCAGGGCGCGAGGCACTTCAGTCGGTTATTTGGACAAAGGTTTGTTGACAAAAGCTGTGTTTCGCGATATAATATTCCACGACAGGCGATGAAAAGACTGTATGTTCTCGTGTCCCGCTGCATGTCATTCAAGGAGCCCGTGTTGCTGGTCGGCGAAACGGGGTGCGGTAAAACCACTATTTGCGACGTCATCTCCAGAGCGATGGGAAGCAGGCTGCACATTATAAATGCGCATGCAAACAGCGAGACTAGCGATTTCCTAGGCTCCATGCGTCCGTTCCGTCGGAGAGATGAGCTCCTGGCCCACCTTGAGGACTCCGTGAGGAGTCTTACCCTTCAATCCGGAATATCGGTTGGGGATACCGACAATCTGGCCGAGTTAGCGCAGGATGTTATCTCGGCAGCACGCAAGCTGGCTCCAAGTCAACCGGATCGACGACCGCAACTGGAGGAGGCGATAGCATTCACGGAGCAGGCGCTTGCGAAGCTGTCGCAGCTGTTTGAATGGGTGGACGGCCCGCTGGTCGAGTCCATGCGGACCGGTGGCAATTTCCTTCTGGACGAGATCTCGCTTGCCGAGGACTCAGTGCTCGAGCGGCTGAACTCGGTCCTGGAGCCGGAGCGCACGCTGCTTCTGGCCGAGAAGGGTACGACACAACGTGCCGACGGGACTAGCCTCGACGCCGAGAGCGTCGTTGCTGCCGACCAATTCGCCTTCTTCGCCACGATGAACCCGGGCGGCGACTATGGGAAGAAGGAGCTCAGCCCGGCCCTTCGCAACCGGTTCACCGAGGTCTGGGTGCCGACTGTGACAGACTCTGGCGACCTCGTGAAAATCATATCCGGCTACATGGATGTGATCCGCGGCGCGACCGGTGACATTGCCGTCGAAGAGATCTCCCACCAGATGCTCTTGTTCGTCGAATGGCTTGCAATTAAGGTCAACAACGTCCCTTCGATGATCGTATCTCTGAGAGATTATATATCGTGGGCGAAATTCATCTGTGTTGCAGTAAAAGCCATAAGCTCCTTGTCTACCCGGGAGGCGTTTGTTCACGGCGGCTCGATGGTTTTGGTCGACAGTATTGGTGTCAACCCCCTCCTCGGACAGGCTCTTGGGGAGAGCGCCACCTCAAAACTCAGGGCCGAAGCCGAAGGCCGTCTTGCCGAGCTGGCCGGACTGAGCAATTACGCCGTTTTTGACGAAACCGCCATCCCTACGGTGACGGAAGGCGGATTCTCCGCAGGCACCTTTGCGGTCGAAGTTGGGCCGCACTCTACCCAAGCGCAAGAGTTTGCTTTCGAGGCGCCTACGACGGCGCGCAACCTGACCCGTATCCTACGCGGGATGACCTTGAAGAAGCCCATCCTGCTCGAAGGTCCGCCAGGTGTGGGCAAGACAACGGTGATCTCCACCCTGGCTGGGGCGACCGGGCATCGTCTCTGTCGCCTGAACATGAGCGAGCAGACCGACATAATGGACCTGTTTGGCAGCGACCTCCCAGTGGAAGGCGGGAATGCCGGCGAATTTGCCTGGCGGGACGGCCCGTTCCTCGACGCAATGAAAACGGGCGACTGGGTCCTACTTGATGAGTTGAATTTGGCGTCGCAGCAGGTCTTGGAGGTCGGAAACCCTCTCGCGACTTTGGCAAAGCATTAATTTTTTTCGTAGGGCTTGAACGCATGCTTGGACTACCGGGCCGAGGTTTACATTCCAGAGCTGGGCCGTACATTCCCCTGCCACAAAGAATTCCGAATTTTCGCCGCGCAGAACCCATACCACCAGGGCGGCGGCCGGAAGGGCCTTCCGAAAAGTTTCTTGAACCGGTTCACACAGGTATGGCTGAGGTGATTATCAGAAACGACTTACGTTTGATAAGGTTTACATGGAGGTGCTCCAGCCGGACGATCTGAAGACTATATGCAGGGTCATATACCCCGCTGTGGAAGAGCCAATGGTGGAGAAGATGATCGAGTTCAACTCCCGGATACAGCTTCAGGCGATGACTAGCGACAGCTTTGGCGTCCAGGGCCGACCATGGGAGTTTAATTTCCGGGATGTGTCGAGATGGATCAAGTCGATACAGCGCGACGGCGCGGTGCTACCGCCTACTTTGTTTTTGGATTTAATCTACACAAACCGAATGCGCAACGACCGAGACAGGAAACACGTACGGCGCCTGTTCAACGATGTTTTCACCGACAGCCCCGTCCAAATCGAGGATGCCGTGCCAGAGTTCCGGTTGACCGAAAGGCAGATTCTCTGCGGGAGTTCGGTCCTCGACAGGCGAGGGCGGTCGGCAATTAGCCCACGCACTGCGGATCTCAAGGTGCTGCAAACAAACCGTTATGTGCTCGAGGCCTTGATGACGTGTGCTGCGAACAACACGGCGGCTCTTCTGGTGGGGCCAGAGTCCTCTGGGAAGAGTTCATTGGTACTTTTGCTGGGCGCCTTGGTCGGTGCTGAGGTGAAAGTCCTGGCACTGAACTCCGGCGTAGATGCGCTCGAGCTCCTCGGGGGGTTCGAGCAGGTGGACACGAACCGCATAAAGGCCTCCATAAGTAAAACCATCCAGTCACTTTACGTCCAGATTTCTCAAGCTTGCCTGCTACGCACGGAGCTGTCATCTTTTTTTAAAGCGTTCTCCGACAATGTTCGCAAGCTAACGAGTGGGAAGGACTTCGACGTTGACTTGGCCGAAGTGGTGGTGAATCAGATAAAGGACTTTCCTGACCTAGCGGTGGAGGCCTCTACGAAAGAATGCGCCATCAAGTTGCAGACCCTAAAAAGCATGGGCGCGACAAAGACCGAGGGGAAGTTCGAATGGGTCGACGGGGTTTTGATCCAGGCAATCGAGGCGGGCCACTGGCTCCTAGTCGACAACGCCAACCTCTGCCCCGCAAGCGTCCTCGACCGGCTCAACTCGCTGTTGGAGCCTGATGGGAAGCTGATCATCGGCGAGCGCGGGCTCGTAGACGGATCAGTCAAGACGGTTACCCCGCACCCCGACTTCCGGTTGTTCATCACCATGGACCCGCGCCACGGCGAAATCTCGCGGGCCATGCGGAACCGTTGCGTCGAGATATACGTACCGGGAATCCCGGCGCCGTACTTTGAGGGCTCTCAGGCGACGACGAACGACGTTTTGGCGGTGTCGCCTGCCACCGGGTTTTTAGGGTGGCGGATTGCGGCGGTTCTGGGCGACGGCTTGGCAAAGTCGGCGAACACAACTGCCGCTCGCCTGAAGCCTGTCCTCGCGGCGGTTGCGGAGATCGGCCAGCGTGGGCTGCAGCTCGCGTCAGCTGTCGAGACCATGATGACTCTGACGCAGGACAAGGAGGTGCTGGAGGTCCTGTCACGTTTCGAGTGGGGCGATGCGCTGCTCCAGTCACGGACATACCCGGGCATCTGGCCGCACGGCCTGACGGCTCGAGCCTTGCTAGGCGACCACGAGCTGTCGAAGGCCATTTTCGACAGCACGTTCGGCGACTTCGCTCGGGAGCATGCGTCGGAATGGCGGGCGGGCGAGCCTGATGCGGTGACCACCGTGGTACAACATCTGGAGGGCACAAATTTGGATGCGTTCGAGGCCGACGTGATGGTTTCGGCTTTGACCATGTATGTGATGAATGCCTCGCGCCTCGACATGTCGATGAGGCTGGCCTGGTTCAAGCACTTTTCCGCATCGCAAGGCGTCTATACGCGGGAGAAATATGCTGTCCATGCTGCAACTCTGGAGCGGATTTTGGAAGATCTCTCCTTTGACTATCGTTCCGCAATGCAGGTTCTTCTCGAAGAGCTTCACATTGCTGGCCCGAAGGTGAGAAAGAAACGACATGATAAATGGATATTGTACTAAAAGCACCACTCAGATTGGGGCAAAGAACCCACTGTGGGCGAGGTTGAATCTCGTGCTGAGCACTGCGTCAAAGGAACAGGAGCAGCACAGTCTCTTGTCTAAGGCGTCGAGCCTGACGACTAAGGAACTGTCAATCTTGCATTTTTCGCTATCGTTCGGAGCCGGAAAGTTGCCTGAGTCGCTCCTGAAGTACGATTTTATGAAGTCCGTTGGCCCAATGTTTGCGGAGCTTCGCGAGGCTATGTATGCCATTGCATTTTCCAGGCACGGAGACGATTGGGAGGCTGTATGTTCCTTCGATTTTTGTTATGATTGCCTGACTTTCGTATCCAGATCGAGCACGCAGCGGGCGACCTTGCCGCGCTGTACGACCTTCTTTGGGACGCCTTGCTCGTCAAAGACATCTCTGACTTCAGCTCAGTCGCCTTCGTCAGCCAGAGGATCATCCAGGGGCTGGCACGTCTGGGCGCGATCATCGGCGCAGACCTGCACAGCCACCATCTTACCGCTTTCGCGGCCGCGGTCGGGCTCGACAAGATCAACGTCATGGCGAACCTCTGGCTGCTCTCCAGGACGTCGGCACTGAGGTCGGAGAAGCTTTTCAACTTACACCAGAATCTCCTGCGGGCGCCGGCGCCTTTCGAGAAAAGTTCGCTGGACCTCAGAGGTAACAAACGTAGATTGCACAGCAGTGCTAATGAGTTGCAGATGCTCTTCTTATTTCCGAGCCGAACTCCATATCTGCGCTGAGGATATCTACGGCGGAGGCGTTGGCTACCATATACAAAGTCCAGCGTACTGAGCACGCTGACGCGGCCTCGTTGCTCGAGGTGTTGGCTCAGTTGCCGAAGGTATGAGCCAAGCTTGCGTGGTGGAGTGATTGTGCCTGAGCGCGTTCCTACACAGGAATTCGAGTCGCTTCACGCCTCTAGCGCCGGCAGTTTGCAAGCCAAAATCGCAAACTTCTGGGAGGCCTTCCCGGATCTGACCCTTCCGGCCACCCTGCACTGTGAGATCCTGAACAATTGGCACACGATTGAGGTCCAGGCTTTAAACGACACGGAGTGTTCTCTGGCGGAAATGGATCTACTGGCTTCCATTGCAAGTGCGGTCATCGACGCGACCGGAATTCAGGAGGTGAGTGAGATTTTTTACGCGTGCTATTTTTTTTGACCAATCATATAGCACAAGGCCACCACAATTGTTCAGCACCTGCAGAAAGTTGAGCGCAAATTGGGGCTCGCGACTTTCTCCCCGGCCCACGCCGCCATTGTGCACCGACTAGCTTGGGAGGTCCAAGAGATTCAAGAAACAGTAAGAGACAAGGACGCCGTTGCGCTCCATCTCAAGGCGTTGGCGAGTCTTACTCAAGAGGCACTGTTTCACTGGAGTCAAGGTCTCTGGACGAACTCTGTTCTGCTGTTGGATCAGACGAAACAACAGAGGTTTGCTGCGTGGCAGAATGGCCCACTAAGGCTGCTGGCTTACCAAGATGCCGCCGTACCTCCGTTGTCAAGTATCCCCGTCGGTGGTGTTTTCCGACCCTTACACACCGAAGCGTTTCTTTCGTTCATGTACGCCTATTTTAGTCATATCATCATAACGTAACTGATTCTATTTCCAGACACAATTTACCGGCCACACCATTAATGGATTCCGCGTTGGTGCGGCAGCGGTTGGATCAATTGGCTACATTGGAGTGGTACGACCGGTCACGTTCTGTATTGAACGAAGCCCAGATTTTGCTATTCGTGCTTCGACAGGTGGCGTAGATCTTTTCGAATGTTTCAAAACTAATGCCCATCTGTGAAGGTTTTGCAAAGTTTTTGTGGGTCTGTGAGCGAATTGTCTCTCGCAGCGATGGGCGACTGCGTGTCGAGAATTGCTCGCCATAGTGAAGCTCTGCTCTGTGGCCAGAAATCCGTCGAAGAAACAGTCTTGGGGGAAATTGATTCGTTGTCGAGGTTGGTTCAGTTCCCCGACGCAGTCAGACACATACAGGCGAAGGTTGAGCAACTGCTCCGCGTTTTGCGAAACCTGTTTACGGAACAGTTCAGTGTTGCAAGCCGAGCTGACATGTGGATATTTACGTCGATCGTGTTTCTGGACCTCTACGTTCCCAAAGTCTTGATAGACCCTTCCGTCGACGCTGTTATCACATTGAAAGCCATTTCCTTGGAGTCAAACCGAGTCCTTGCTGGCATGCTCTCTCAAAAGAATTACACTGCCTACTCCGTCGGCAACACCATCCGCCTCCCGCATCTTGAGGAAAGGTTGGCGTTCCTCGCGTTCAACTCCAAACAGGCCGAAACCGAAGTGAGCTACAGACCGAAAGTGTCCCAACTCGGAGAAGTCGTACAAAGTCTCCACCTTCTGCAGAGCAAAATCATGGCGGAGGACATGACTCGTGCGCTCATGGATCCCGCCTTTGGGTCGGAGGCGCAGTATGAATTCTTGCAGGAGACCCTCGCGTCGTTCATTGCGAAGTCTCTGGACAAGTACCCCGCCTATCACGACCTCCTCCTTCCGGCCGTCAATGCGGCGTACTTCCTCAAATACGGTCTGCAACTGAGGACTTTGAGTCACTATTACACCCCAGATCAGAAATGGCATACCGTCTTACAGGATTTGCTTTTGTTTGCGAGGGTTGAGAAGCTGGACTATCGCCGCGACATTGCTTTCGTGTCGGATATTCTTAAATCATCCAGTCTTTCAAGCAAGCTGGCTGTCGCGGCCTGCAAAGTTGCTCTTTCGCTTCTGAATCATCTAGCGTTGGACGCCACCGTCAGCGGCGCTCCTAGGGCCGACATCATGTCGCACTACCTTGATTTGGTTAGCCTTCTATCGAGTTGGTGGAATAGCTGGAGCGAGAAGAAGTCCAAGGAAAAGGCCGAGCGCGAAAGTCTGTACAAGTACAAAGTAGAAACAACAGTGATAGCCGGCGACTCTGAGGAGCAATTTGCTCTTGGGTTGTTTCCTACTTACCGCGAGGATCTCACGGAAGAAGCGGAGGCAATCAAGCCCGAAGAGTCATCCACATACTGCGATAGCTTCGCCGAAGGGCTACCACCACTTGTTGCGCAGATTCACGAGCGGATTACGAAGTCTCTTTTGGCATTTGATGGCGATGCTCTGCCTTGTGCCATCGAGGGTGCAGTTGCGTCATCTGTTGAAGCGGTTCATGAAGCATTGTCGGGCTTATCGATAAAACTTTCGGCTGAAGCAGACGCCGCGAGCAAATTGCTGCTCCTGTTCGCGTCCCGAAAGGCTGTCCAAAACATGGAAAGGGGAGAAACTGGGGAGCAACTTTTTGACTTCTACCGGGATTCATGTGGCACTGAAGTGTGCCAAATTCGTCAAATGTTGCTGGACCTCGAAACGTTTATCCTCACTTTGTTGGACAGATTTCCCGACCACACCACTCTGCGCCAAATTGCGACGATATGCTCCAGGATCTGCTCGTTCCCAATTGCTTCGCCCGTCATGAAATTTCTTTCAGGGGTCGAAATGCTTCTTCTCAAGTGCCATGAGTGGGAGCAATACGCAAGCCGGGACGTGTCGGTTGGCGAGTGGATTGGAAAATTGACGCAGCAGGTCGTGAAATGGCGGGAGCTGGAGCTGCGTTCCTGGAAGGGCCTGCTACTGTCAGAGGAAAAAAGCCTCAAGAACAAGGCCATGTCGCTGTGGTTTCATTTGCATTCCACGATCACGGCACTCCTTCCTTCCCTCGATAATGTAAGACCAAAAAAGTATACTAACAGGGCAATTTATTAACACTACACTCACTTCCGCAGGATGAACGGCAAAAAGATCTCGTGTCGTCCCTGGATCAATTTTTGCTGGGATCAAGCGTCGGAGAATTCAAAAACAGGATTCAAATTCTCGAAAATTTCAAGTGCCAGCTTAGGTATGGTGAAGACGACGGTTCCAACGTCGGCTATAGCATCATCGAAAACATTGTCGGTTATTATGGGCAGTTCGTGCCTCTTCTCGAAGAGAGGATTCAAAAATCTCGCCTTCCGTTGGAAAAAGAGCTGATTGGATTCATAAAGATTGCAACCTGGAAAGATGTCAACGTGCACGCGATGCGTGAAAGCTCGCGCAAGTCGCACGACCAGCTTGCCAAGCTTGTTCGCAAGTACAGAGAGCATCTGTCAAAGCCGGTTTCGCAGGAGATCCTAGCTTTCCAACAACCAGATTCTACGACCGACGGGCAGACCGAAGAGAAGAACGGAATGCCGGTTGCGTCCGCTTTGGAGGCAAGCCGCGAGTACTTGATCAATGTCGCCCCTTTCGCCAATGACATTAGCGATTCCATCTTGACGCTGGCCAATTTAAGTGGACGGAAGCCAATTTCTTTCTTGTGCGATCGAGCTTACAATTTGCTACGGGATATGGCGGAAGGTAATATAAAAACCCCTCTGCTTTCGCATTTCTTTGGCAATGCTCTCGCTTTTTTTTACTTACCTGCAAGTAGGAGGTGCTGCCTCCCAGGCCATCGGCATCGACGATTTTGCCTCGCACATAATAGCGTCAATCAAGTCGTTCCAGAGCGAGGCAGCCGCGTCCAATTTGAAGAAAGGAGCGAAAGCAGTCAGGAGACGAGCTCTATCAGATCTACTCAAGTTCCTCAATTTCTTGGGTCTTTCCACCCGCCCCGTAGCGTCGTGGGCCTCCGCCAATGACTATCAGTATCACATGCTCCAGCCCACAGCAGACCCGAAAGCGATCAGCAACATTTGGCCGCGATTGGCATTCAATGACGAACCTTTGACGTCTATTTCATTCAACCTCTTGGATGCAGCCAACCAATATTATTTCCGAACTCTGGCACGGTACTCCTCTTTCCGTGATCGATGTGCCACCGCGAACGAGGATCTCACGGGTCGCGACATTGAGCGATGCTCCAGCTACTTGACACACATTTTGAAGTTGATTCTCGACCAAAGACGAATTGCTGAGAGTGCTCTCTCCTTTATGGAATCTCCAGTGCTTACGCAATGCATCGCACTAGTCGATAACTTTGCCCCTCATATTGAGAGCTTAGATGAATTTGCTAACGATGTGGACAGTTCATTACGTTTACGAATTCTCGACGAAGCTGACTATGCTGATAAGCTTCTAAAGTTGTTGTACAAAGCTCAAGCCCTGCAATTATCAGTGCAAAGTCGTGAAGATGGGGATAACAACGCCTTCGGTTCTGCATTTAGTGCAATTTCTACTTATAACGAGCAAGTCAAGAAAATGATTGTTGGGTCACACAGCCGGGAAAGGTCAACAGAAATCATAATATCACCATTGCAACTCCAGGAGCTTCTTTCCCTGAGGGAGAAAATGGCCGGCCGTCTACATATGGACATAAAAACTCTTCGAGAATCTTTTGATTTGGGCAATCGCGACGTCGCGACTGTTCTGGATTCGATAATACAGACGAGCCTACAGCCTCCTTCGATCGTGTTTGACAAAAAGCCTGCTGGCTACGCCGACAGCGACGTTGCCGAGCGGACGGTGGAAAGAATTCTGATTCTGATCCAGAGACTTAGGCTTACTGAAGAAGAAGAAACGATGCTCCAGGAGTCAACCGAAAACGAGTTTTCGTTGAGCCCAAAAGTCCTTGTAAATCTTACTCAGACACATCAAAGAGTTTTTCATGAGGCAAGGTTCAAGGACGCTATCGACTTGATCTCAAGCGTGGCCTCCTTGTCTTCACCTTTCAGAAGTTTGCCATTGGTCTCTACAATCTTTCCGCTCCTGAGATACTTCTTGTCCATGTTGAAATTCCGCTACGTGGAGTTTGCGATGCTTCATAAAAGCACATGCAAACTTGCTTACATCCTCACGAGCGTTTTTTCAACGATTGTGAAAGACGGATTTTGTGTTCCCAAAGGAGAGGAGAAGGAGGAAGAAGGCGACAATGTTACAGAAGAGCAGGGTACCGGCCTTGGCGCTGGAGAAGGCAAGGCAGATGTTTCGGAGTCCATCGAGAACCCCTACGACGTCGAGGATCTCCAAAACGAGAACAAAGACGGCGCAGACGGAAACCGACCCTTGGAGAAGAATGAAAAGAATGCGGTGGAAATGCCAGACGATTTCGATGGTGAACTCGGGGACGGCCAGGAAGACGAAGACAACAAAAACGAGCAGGAAGAGGATGGTGACGAGGCTGGCGCCGAAGAGCAGATGGGCTCTGTTGATGACCACTCCGCTGAGACGCTTGACAAAAAACTATGGGGTGATGAGGACAACGACGCTGACGAAGGAGAGATGCAAAAGGATTCTTCTGCAAAAGCCGATGCAAAAGATGAGGAGCTTGTTGCCAAGACATCGGAAAACAATCAAAAACCTTCTTCGGCAGACGACAAGCCACCTGCCGGCGAAGAGGATGACGAAGCGGGTTCTATGGAGGGCGATAATCAAGACAACGAGCTCGAAAATGGAATGGATGACGAAGAAGGCGCCCAAAATAATAAGACCTCGGATGATGTAAATTGCCCCGATGTTGATGTCGAGTTTCCCGAGAACATGGATTTGGATGGAAATGATGATGTAAATATGAACGACGAAGAAGAAAACCTGGTTGAGGAATCCGATATGCATGAAATTGATGGTAATGAAGTCGGTCAGAATGATGAACAAAATGAAGATATACCCGAGCCTCAAGACAGCGGTGACGTTGACATGACGTGGGAAAAGGCGAATGATGGCGAAGAGCCTTCCACTGAGGATTTGGGTGAAGAAGAGATGCTGACAGCTGATGATTTGAACAAACAGGCCAACGATGAAAACACAGACATGGGCAACTCCTCCGACCCCAACACAATTAACAACGAAGGCTCTCGCCCTGCGGGCGGGGAGAGGCCTAAAGAAGCTCCAGAAAATGAGCCGGCCGCAAAAGATGACGCTAATGAAGAGGACAAGACCAAATCAAATGAGACCAAGCCGGACGAGAACGCACCCGTGGAAGGAAACTTCACGAATCAGACTGGTGGATCACGCGAAGCAGACGCAAGCAAATCGACTAGTTTCTCTATGCCTGAGATAGCGCCGAACCCGCTTCGGAATCTCGGCGATGCGAAGGAGCGCTGGCTCAAACGCCTTAACGATTTAGCGGACGCGGAGAAAAAGGCCGAGAACCCAGAGGCGGAAAAAGATCACCAGGAAAGCCAGTTGGACGTTAACACCAGCTACGAGTACGTTCAGGAGGGCGATGAAAATTACGATGCACAGGCGCTTGGATCGGCAACTGAAGAACAGCAGCGAGCCAGTAATGACATTTTTGTTCAAGACGACGATGCTGCGGCCGATCCTAAAGAGGCAATGGAGGTTGACGACGAAACAGAAGCGCCAGAGCCTGCCAACAATGTGGAGCGAGTGGAAGCGGTCAACACGAATTCCACTGACGAGACAACCAACGCCGAGGGAAGCAAGGCTGAGACTGAGAAAGTCCCGTCGTCTGTCACTCCATCACAGCTATTGCCAGGGACCGCGAATGGAGTGGAGCCGAAACTGTCGGAAGCGGAGAATGAGGAAGAGGAGATCCCGGAAATTAGCCACGAGGAGCTGGCTGATTTGACCGTGAAATTCCGCGAGGCCCCGCAGGATAGAGAGGCAGCGACAAGGCTATGGAGGCTCTACTCGGCTGCCACTCGCGACCTCTCCTTCGCTCTCTGTGAGTCGCTTCGCATGGTCCTCGAACCAACTCAGGCATCGAAGATGCGGGGTGACTACCGAACAGGAAAGAGGCTGAACATGCGAAAGGTGATTCCTTACGTGGCCAGCCAGTTTAAGAAGGACAAGATATGGATGCGGCGCACCAAGCCAGCCAAGCGCACCTATCAAATTCTTCTTGCGATCGATGATTCGCGATCCATGTCCGAGTCGCGGTCCGTAGAGTTCGCCTACGAGTCTATCGCTCTCATTATGAAGGCGTTGGAACAACTCGAAGTTGGGCAGGTCGGCGTGGCGTCTTTCGGAGAGACCGTGCGGCTCGTGCACCCTTTCGAAAGCCCGCTTTCGGATGAAGCGGGCGGTCACATCTTCCAGCAATTCTCGTTCGACCAGACGTCGACGGATGTCCGACGGCTCATCGGCCGCACCATCGAGCTCCTAGGCGAGGCCCGCTCCGGGGCTGGCGGCGGAGGCGGCCCTCGCGACCTCTGGCAGCTTCAGATCGTAATCTCTGATGGCGTCATGGACAACCATGCGGCGGTGCGAAGCCTGGTGCGCATGGCCCTGCAGCAGCGTATCATGTGTGTGTTCGTAATCTTGGACCGTCGGGCGGGTGGGGACCGCGATTCTATTTTCCGGCTGACGAGCGTGTCGTACGAATCCGGCCCGGGAGGTGTTCCAGCGCTGCGAATGACCCCGTACATGGAGACGTTCCCGTTCGACTACTTTGTCCCGCTGCAGGATGTCGCCGAGCTTCCCGGCGTCCTGGCGGAAACGCTGCGCCAGTATCTGAGCGTAGTTGGGAACTGAGCGAGGTATTTCTTCATTTAAGCTTGACGCCCAAAGTTCTCTGCTGACGTTTGCTCATTAGAACTGCGCTGTTACGGGTTTTTGATGTTTTGCTGGATGACACCAAGAAAACGATGAGGGTGCTTTATGTTATAAAATGGAGCAATTTTTTTTTATTTTTTGGGAGTGGAGGAAAGAAAAGTGGCATTTTTTTTGGGAGTGAAGGAAAGAAAAAGTAGCGGGACACGACTTGTTGGGACTTAGGGAAGGAAGTGGTGAGATCGGAAGATATCAGCGGAATGCAGATTGAAGCAGTAGTAATACAGAAAAAAACTATTGTCGCCCTCAGCAATTTACTTTCGAGCATTTACAAATGCCGAGTCAGGAAGCCCGTCAATGTCGAGATAGTGGCCGGGAGGTATACGATACGAAATACGTTCGGGTGCGAGGGCAGGCCACGCGCCGCGAATCTCGGCAAGTATGGCGGCTGCCAGACCACGGTTTCCTGACCGCGAGAAGTGCAGGCCGTCACGGAGCGCGTGACCAACCTTAACTTTGTCCCACTCGGCATCCGGGCTTCCGAGAATGACGGTCCACGTATCCAACACGCGCAACCATGGCGGTGACGGGAAGTGCGAAGCCGCAACGTGAGGGCCATGCTTGCTAACGGCAGCAGCAGCGGCGTCGGTTCCACCAATGTCAAGCGCAGCGGCTGCAACGCGAATGGCGGCGTCCCGGAACGCTCGCGCGCGCTCGATCGAGCGACCCGGGGAGCGCTCCGGATCGACCGGCGGGGTGGTAACGAGTAGTACGTTTGCGCGAGGCGCGGCGCGGCGAGCGTCGCGCACCATGCCGGCGAGATTAGCGGCGTATAGCTCGAGAGAGATGGACTGGTGCGGAAAGTGGGAGGCCAGGGATGCGTCGTTGGCCCCAAGGAATATGACAACCAGCGCCACATGGGCTGGGTTGTGGATGGCCGGATCCAGCGGGGCGGGGACGGTCGTGTTTAAAACCGCCGTCAGAAAGTGCTTGCACCATTCTGTCGTAAAACCTAAAAGAAAGAATTACGGAAGAGGAAATGCAAAAGACACAGTCTACGAACAGCTGTGGGCCATTTTCAAACACTTGCGGGATAAGGGTCGGCGTATTACACACCCGAGTAACCTCGGTTCACAACATCCAGACGACGTGCATAAGCGTTTGATAAGATCGCTCCAAATCCATCTATGCCGATATCGAAAGATTCCTGGAGTAGCCAATTTGATTAACAGGCAGCTCAATCATTAAGGGAACTGTCTTCTCACTTCAGTGATTGAGTCGCCAAACAAGATAATCTGGTCCAGCGAGATGTCGCGGCTACCCGAGACAGTAACCGGAGGTAGGTGCGGGGTAGGATGATGAACAACGAGTGTTCCACGCAGAGCAGCAAGCGTTACGGCGGCGAGGACCATCAGTAGCCCGGTTGCGAGCATGAGCATGTAAGCGGGAACAACAACGGGCCGGCTGAGCCAAGTAGACCACGGGGCAAAGCCACACCCGGAGCCACCCTCATCGGCGTCGCCAGCATTGGCTTCAGCACTGAGGCCTGGCGGCGGCGGCGATAGCGGCGTTGACGTTCCTCCCACCCGACGGGTTGCGGCTTGTTGTGGCGTTGACCCCGGTGGCTGTGACTGTGGCGCCATTTGTGTAAATTAAATTTCTCCTAAATCGAATATCTCATTATAGAAAGAGCTGTGAGCAAAATATGGTGACCTCAGGAGTTGTGTCAATTAAGCACAATCATGCTAGGTGTTTAAAAAAGGCACTATCTGCATGTTCTCTTCCTCTACATGTGTACCAACAATCAATCCAAATGCACATGTTTGAAGGCACAGCATGATTGATGCAATTTGCATGCATATCTCCCTAATCAGTAATCACAACGTCCATGCCATATATTCAATATTTTGTATACCCCCCTTCAACAGCAATGACGGCCACAATCCTCCTTGGAATGCTTTCACTATAGTGAACATCAGCTGGTTTAGCCTGTTTTCATCCAGACTCAGAGTTACATTGTTCTCATGGATTCTGATACCAGATCGGCATCAATCTTGTCACAGCCATGCAGGTGAAGTAAAATCGTGTGTGCGCTTGCAGTTGTGCCATCCCGTGCCATACAATACCAGTGCACGCCGGGTGTACCTGACTGGAGAAAGTTGCTGAGCACCAAAAATTCCCAGCAAGTGACGACGGTCTTCAGACGCCACTTGACACCTTTTTTATTGATACCGTATCTCCATCATAATTAAGTGAACATAGTTAGATACTCTCAAAGAAATTAGTCATGCCGCAAATTCATGATTATTAAGGATTCGAGACCTTAATAATCATGAATTTGCGGCATGTTTCGAGCCCTTTCAGGTGAAGGAGCTCATTGTTCGCGATAAAACGCACGACCTCCTTCTGGAGTGATGTTCACAACATCTGAAGCTTGCGCTCAATCGGCTGTTACTGCAATCTGCAACATGATCAGAATCCTGGATGTGGTCAGTAAAGGAAAGAAAAAGGTACGCCAACGAAAGCAAAGATGAAGCCGGCCAAGCCACTTACTTACTGCATCATTGCGAAAGGAAATTTTGTTGAGCCAGGCAGTCAGGACGGACGAGCTAATCCTGATGTCGATCAGCTATTTCCTTGAACCGCATCGACGATAGGCCAATCCGAAATGCGGGTCATGCGGACCACATGAGGTCATTGGTGTAACCCGGGGGCGAGGATCGCCAGAGTTGAATGGTTCGGGCGGCAGACGATGTTGTCTTCCTCCCACGCGTCTCAAAGTCGACTTCCGACAAGCCTCCACCTGCGCAGATGCTCGACAACCTGCCGGCGCTTCCTGGCGGAGATGAGTTGTCTGCGCGGTAGAACGCTCTGTACTGTCGGCGTTGTCCGACACCGGGAGCGCCTCTCTGGTGTAGACTGGCGCATCTAGTTCTTTTGTGTTCGCACTATTTTCGCTTTTCAATCGCGATTCGCATTTGTATTGATGCGTAATTGCAGGTTTGGAGGACGGAAGATTAAGAAGAGGGCTGATGATGTGGGGTAAATAGGTGGGAAGCCGGCACACCAACACCAAAAGTGTGTCTGGAGCGCCAAAAATTCGATCAGGTTGTCCGGTGGATTCTAATTAGACAGACCTGCCGCATTTGGGGGTCGCTGACGGTGAAAGATAGATAGAGATGGGCTGAGCGAGGTGCAGAGACAGACAGTTCGAGACACAAGTCCACCAACCACACGGACGACCAGTCCACAGAGAGATGAGTAGCATCTGCGTCCGATCTAAGCCCGCTTGTGGGCAAGCGACAGGGGCGGGCTGGAGGGGCGGCCATTGGCTGGCAGTCAAGCTCCTTTGCATTGAAAAAGCGGGTGCGTCAGATCTCCCTCTGAATGAATTATTAGAACCAACACCCACCAGGCTCAGAACCAGAACACTGCCGAGCAGCAGCAGCAGCAGTAGCAGCCCGAAGAACAACTTCACTCACTATTAGCTACTGCAACGACAAATAACAAGCCATCACGTAGACGTTTGCATTCTGTGCAAAAACTTGTAATTCCTCGCATCATGGTGTCCCCGACGCCGACACCGCCTCCGCCTGCGCCGCCGCTCCCAGTGTCGCCAGGACAAGCCGTCGTGGCGGCTGCACCCCATGCTCGCTTCGGCTGGGCCGTTCCAGCCGTCGGCGTAATTGCCTTCGCCGTCGCCGACTTCTCCTCTGCGTCCAGGCGCCTGGCCCTGGTCGCTGCCGCGGCCGTGTCCTTTCTCGGTATTTCATTCCCTTCACCATCATTCCGTTGGCAAAGATCTAATCAGTCTTTCGACTTTACGTCCCCTCTCTTCTCCCTCTTACATAGGCTTTCGCTGGCTCCTCGGCGCATGCACGCGCGCGGCCATCTGCTACACGGCCTCAAACAGCGGCAAGCCGGGTTTTGAACGGCGTTGGGCGATCCATCACCTCGCCGCGGCGGTGGTCGCCGCGCTAAGCGGCACGCGAGTCCCCGTTTGCCTTCCGCCGCTCGCCGCCATGCCCGCCGTCAGCCGCCTACATCTCTCCGAGCTGTTCCCGGACCTTCAGCGAGCGGCGGACGAGGTCGCAACTGCCCTGCGAGCCGTCTCCTGTGAACAGCCCTGTTCGGCCGTTGGCGCCGCCATTCTGGCGGCGGCGGCCGCCTATGTCTCCGCCATCGCCTCGTACACCGCCCGCGTTGCCGCGCGGGCGGCTGGGCGCGCAGGCCAAATGTTGATTCCGCTGCCGCCGACGTCGACAGCCGAGCCGTCAGCGGCAACTGCGACCGCTATGAAGACATCGAGCGCGGTCGACACCACCCCCACCGTCGCCACAAACGAAGCTGAAGACGAACCAGTGGTTGCTGCGGCGCGTACGCTGCTCACTGGACCGCCACGCGCCGTCGCCCCGGCCGTCACTGTGCCGCATCTTCGCGCCCTGGTGGCGCAGCTAGACGACGCCTGGCTTGGTGCGCTTGCGGTCGACACGGCGGCTGCCTATCGGCAGCTTGCCGAAGAGCTGCAGGAGCAGCAAAAGTCAGAGCTGCAACAAAGGAAGAAGATGGCGAAAACCGGGGGACCAACGCCTCCGGTGTCGCCGCCAGCCGCCGACGATGCGGTACTACAGCGTTTGGCTGAGCTGGTGGTTATGGCTAGAGAAGGCAGTTTGCCTCGCGGCGTGGCGCTTGATATGGCGCGTGGACTGGCGCCACGCATCGGTGCGACGATCAAGGGCATGGCTGCGGATCTTCTCGGCGAGTGCGCGGCGAGCGGCAGCTACGCGGTGCCGGCGTCGGTAGCAGACCGCATCGTGCGGTCGCGCGCCACGGCGCTGGTGATCGAGGCTCCTAAGGACGCTGGGCCCGGTGTATCGCTGGTGCTGGCGTCAGCGCTGATGTTGGGTGGCGGCGCGCTTGTTGCACTGGACGTGGCGGCGGGGGGCCTGCTTGGCGCCCTGGGTGGGCTGCTGCGACTGGCGCCGGCGTCGGCGATGCAACGGTCGGCAGCGGCGGCGGTGCTTGCGAGCGGGGCGGCCGGCGGTGCGCCTCCGCTGGGCGTCGGCGGCCTGGTGGCCGGGTACCTTAAGGAGCGGTGCTCGCGGCCGCTAGCACTGGGCGCGAGCGGGCCGGCGGCGGCGCGCGGCGTGCAGACGATGCGCGGCGGCGACGAGCGGTACTTTGCTGAGGCGGCCACAGGGGCGGTCGGGGTGTCGCTAGGCCCGCTGGACGCCCGGGTGCGCGGGCCGAGCGCGGCGGTGGAGGCGCTGGCGGGCCCGAACGTTGTGGGGGCATACGCCGACCCGCGACTGGCGCGGGTTGAGCTGGACGTGGGGCCGGTGCGACTGGACGCCGACCTGAACTTGCGCACGGGCCTGCACGCCGGTGTCGACGGGGCCGGGTTTTGCCTGCTCGGTGTCGGCATCGAGGTCGGCTCTGCCACAGGGCTCAAGCTGGCTACGCCGCTCGGCTCGGTCTCTCTGTTTTCCTTCTAGGGGTGGTGGGGCGGGCGTGCTGGCAAGGCCTCACATAATCGCCCGGATCTGCCGCTTCTGTTCGGTCCTGCCTCAGCTAACCATCCTTGGAGAGGGTATTGGGCGAAACTAGGCTGCGGCTTTCCGCAGAAGGCTAAGTTTTGATCAACCAGCATCACCGACCCACGAAGTTTTCTATGCTCTATTTCCATATCAAAGTTTCCTCCCGCCCCCTCCTTCAACCTCCCCTCGTTCGACGCACCGCATGCCCTCTCTCGTCAAAAGTCTGGCCTGTACCGCCTCATTCGACACACACACACAGATACGAACTCTCCGCACACTTGGCGCATCCCACTAGATCTCACATTGGTTCATTTCATTTCTTTTTGCTTTCTTTTTTCTCGGCTTTCTCATTGCACCCCGAACCCACACATGCGTGATTGACTCAGCCCAATACATTCAGCCCACATTAATCTCAGACCAGGTCTTGGCCACACAGGATAGATAATTGCTGATTGAAACCAACTCTATCTAGTTCACCGGTTGCTCAAGTGTGAGAGACAAGGATAAATGTGGGGGGCGAAATAGAAAGGCCAGGGTAGTCCTATTGAGTTAGGACAGATAATTGCTAATTTGGTAGAAACACCAGAGAGGTCTCAGAAACCCGAGATATACTAACTCAATAGAACTACTCGGGCCTATCTATTTTGCCCCCTCATCTATCCTTGTCTCTCACACTTCAGCAACCGGTGAACCAGGTTGAGTTGGTTTCTCCTTTAGAAAATGGGCTTTTGCTACCCATTTTGAATTTTACATAAAATACTACCAAGATGTCAAATTCTCCTCACAACAAAAAACCTATCAATCAAGTCATACATAGTCACAGTGCCTGACTCATTCTTTCTTTATTGTCCACAGCGACACGCAGGAATCCCTCCAACAGCAGTTCCGGAAGGGCTGCCTCCCCCACACAGCTTATCCCACCACTTCGTTAACCCCCCGAGTCTCAGGCCGCAAAGATGGTCAGTTGAAGGGCCTTCATGACGGTGGCGTTTACCTCTCTATAGAAAGGGGTTGCTAGCTTGTGGATTATTGGATGAGATGGGATGGGATGGGATGGGATGGTGGCATAGCTGCGCTTCAATCGCTTTGACCTGGGTGGCTGTTCATGTGCCTTGCTACTTCGAGCCGGCCCCCCCGCCGCCCCCCCCCCCCGCGGCGCGCGCCCCCCCCCCCCCCGCCCGCCGCGCCCCCCCCCCCCCCGCCCCGCGCCCCCCGCGGG
>JADGKE010000010.1:0-23251 GCA_026954515.1 Cladochytrium tenue
GGGAAGGGGGAGGGGTGAGGGCGGGTGTTTGCTGGCGAGAGGCGCGGTTGGGGAAATGGGGTGGTGGTAGTGGGAGCGAGGACTTGTTCGGTCTCTCAGTGAGAGGGGGCGCGGGTCGCGGGGCAGAACTGAGTGGATTTTTATCCTCGCCTGCTTGGACAGCCCCCGTGTTCGCCCAGAGCCGTGTTAATAGCGTCTGCGCGGCGTGCAAGAAAGCAGAATGAAGGAGGTCGGGCCAGCGACATGCTGGTTTCCTTGGACAAGATATGAATGGCATAAAAGTTCAAATTTCGCCTAATACCGAATATTTTCAATCTATTTCGAAAGTAACTATTTATCCGCTGAGATAGCACGTCACCCGCAAGTGGGAAGAAGCCGGTGTCGACGTCCATAGATGATGATGATAACTTATTATTTTATCCTGAAACCATGGAACAAAACGCATGAAATAAAATGGTTCAAAAAGCAGAGATCAACTCGGCCGTGTTCACCAAAAGCACTTTTTATTCATGCTCAGCCCGCACACAAAAAATTTTATTTTTCAACAACGCTCTTCCCCCGCATGGTCCAAAGCGACCCACTCGATTTCAAACAAACACTGAACATTTGGAGGCCAATTTCAGTGCACGAGCGCCATCTTCACCAATTTTATTATCTGAAATTGAAGAATTTCGTGTCACAGTGTCAGTGACATCAATTTCAACAGAGAAAATTGCGACTAAGACTCACTTTGAACGTAGAGCCACTGCAAGGTAGTGTTTGATTTCAACGCCTCAGAGAGCGCACGAGCGCCTTCAACGCCAATTGAATTATCTAAAATGGGAGAATTTCACGTCACAGTATCAGTGACATCAAATTAACAGAGAAGACTTGACAGTTAGGACAAGGATCCGTAAAGTACTGTTTGTTTCAAGAGCCTTAGCAAGGGCACAAGCACCTTCATCGCAAATATTATTCCCTGAAATAGAAAAAATTCGCGCAACAGTGTCAAGGAAATGAACTTACAAAATTGCACTTCAGACTCACCCCAAAGGCCGAGTTCCTCTAAAGCAGTGTCGCTCGCGCACCTTTATCGCTGATTTTATTATCTGAAATTGAAGATTTTCATACCACAGTGTCAGGGGCAGCAATCTGAACTGTGAAAGTTGCTTCTCAGACTCACCCTGAAGGACGAGCCTCTGCAAAGCAGAGTTTGATTTCAGCACCTCAGCGAGTGCGTGAGCGCCTTCATCACCAATTTTAGTGTCTGAGTTAAAGAATTTCATGCCACAGTGTCAGCGACATCAATTTGAACAGAGGAAATTGTTGTTCAGTCTCACCCCAAAGGTCGAGGACCTGCAAAGCCGTGTTTGATTTTAACCCCACAGAAAGTTCACAAGCACCTTCATCGCCAATGTTATTCCCTGAAATTGAAAATTTTCATTACACTCTTTCAGAGACAGTGAAAATTGCTGTTCAGATTCACCCGCGGTCAAAGAACATTTGCAGTTTCCGTTCACAAAACCAAGTTTGGACGATTTTCAGCACAATGCGATCTGGGTCGATGTTTGCAAGCAGCAAAAGCAGACTATGGCCGTTCTCGGACATGTTCTTGAGTGTATCAATGGACAGGCTGACTTCTGGATAGATATTTTCTTTGGTCTTCGAGTTTGTGTTCACTTTGATGTTTTTGACCTTCTCGACGTACTCGGCAGGCGAAACACTAGGATTCTTATGAAGGAAGATACGCACCGTCTGTCCCAAGGCGCAATGGGAGCGAGTGACACGTTTCAGCAATCAATGTTGCCTCTTGTTTGGTAAGCGAGCGGCCGCTGCACTTTTCCTGAAGAAATTGAATACATTTGTCTTCTGCGGGCAGGTCCACCAAGACTGTGGGCTTAAAATTGGCGTCTGGCCCATCGTGTTCATTGAATTGATACCGTGTGGTGATCAGAAACCGAGTGTCCGTGTTCTGATATGCAGTAATGAGACTGTGCACGTGCTTGTAGTCTTCCACATTGTCCAAAACCAGGAGTTTTGCTGATTTTGGCGCTCTGTCTTCAACCATTTTGGTCAATGCTGCTGGAAAGTCATGTTGTCGAGCAAATTCTGCCTTTCCAACTTGTGGGCTTCCCAGGCCCACTTGCAGTACCCCCTGAAGCTTTTCACGAGATTTTCTGCCGAGTCAGCCTTGAACCAGCCGACTTTCTCGCCAGCTTTGACACGTTTGAATGCGTACTTAGTGGCTAGAAATGTCTTTCCGGACCCGCCAACGCCCCGCAATATCGCCTCTTTCTCGTTTGAAATTGCGGTGCCTATATCAACCCATTCATCGGAGCGATCAATCTAAGGCACTGAATCTGGTCGATAACGCAATGGAGGAATGGCAACTCCAACTCGCCCCATTTTGGTTCGCGGATCGCCAGGATTCGGTGTCGCGGCAGAAAAGGCTTTGTCATTAATCACGGCCATGATTTTGTCGACAGCGTGTTCAATCGAGCTGGGGTCCAGGTGGATGCCTTGGATCCCAAAGATTTTTTCCAGTGTATCGGTAAGAGACTGTGCGCCGACTACTGGGCTTGAATCAGCGTGGCACAATGCACGGCAAGAGTCGTAGTGTGCCCATGGCTCAAAGTTTATTAGCATCGTTTTGTTGATGCGTTTGCCACCATCACAGGTAACCGAACAACTTGATCACCTCGAGACAGCCCTTCCTCCATTTCAAGCAGCACGTTGTCGGGCTGTTAAAAAAACTCCACATCAACGGAGGCGCATGACGACAAATCACTAACCTTCCTAGCTTTGAGATTCTTTTTCATCTTTTCAAGAGATTCTTGGCTGAACAAATAAACAATGATGTGGCAGTGCCTGATGGCTGCAAGAAAGCCGTCCTTCCAGTTCTCACCGTCTTTGAGGCAGTGTTTGTCCAGGAATACGCACTTTCGCTTGATGATGGTCCTTAATCAACTTATTTTCGATCCTCAGACAGACCTTCTCAGCCACGTCTTTATCACAGTCAACCCGATACGAGATGAAGACGAGGTAGTCGCTCCCGACGTGGTCTTTGTATTGGCATGAGAAGGCCGGAGCGGATGCAGAGACAGGAGGTGCATCTGCACCCCCCTCATTTGACGGACCCCCACTCGCCATCGTGACCAGGTTCAAGATGGAGAGCGACAGGGCCGAAAGTTCAAGAGAGTGTCCTCAGCAAGCCTCAGACCCAGAAAAACGATACGGTAGCGGCGAGGCACGTTGCTCGCCGGCGGGCCGGCTGGCTGGGTAGCTGGTTGGCTGGATGGTTTGTTAGCGAAATTTTGTCAACCGTATCAATGTCTTGCCACAAAAGTGGTGAGAACAACGTATTGTCATGAATCCTTGGCCATACCAATGAATTACTACACCCTCGCTTCCACACTGGATCGACGCGACACTCCTCGCCCAGGCCATATTCAAAGTTTACTAAATATTACATCGTATACCAGATTGGCCCTCGACTCCCATCTCTTCTCATCCTATGCTGTATTCCATTCAATTCATCCTCCCTTTGAAAGACCAAAGTCCCTCCCTATATTAGCGTGTCTGTGAAAATCTAAGCAAGAAAGTAAGCATTACCAATAGAACAAGTACAAAGCTCACACACCAACAGTGCTCAAGTGGCACACGATCTAGAGTGTCACACAAAATTTTAAACGAACACTTTACACTTTGAACTTGATTGAAGTGCCGATTTTAGTGTACGACCGGCTTTGTTGCCAATTTCATTATCTAAAATGGAAGGAATTCAGGCTACCGTGTCGGTGACATCAATCTGAACAGAGAAAATTGCTGTTCAGACTCACTTTCAAGGTAGAGGATCTGCAAAGCAGTGTTTGTTTTCAGTGCCTCAGCAAGCGCACAAGCGCCTTCATCTCGTATCAAATTATCTTAAATAGCAGAATTTCGCGCCACAGTGTTAGGAAGACCAATCTGGTCAGAGAAAATTGCTGTTCAAACTCACCGTGAAGGAAGAGGCCCTGCAAAGCGGTGTTTAATTTCAGCGCCTCAGCAAGCGCACGAGCGCCTTCATCGCTGATTGTAGTATCTTATATTTGAAATATTTCATCCCACAGAGTCAGGGAGATCAATCTCATTCAGACTCACTGTCAAGGTCGAGTATCTGCAAAGTAGTGTTTGATTTCAGCGCCCCAGCAAGCGCACAAGCGCCTTCATCGCCAATTTTATTCCCTGAAATGGAAGGATTTCACGCCACATTGTCAGTGAGATCAATCTGAACGGAGGAATTTGCAGTTCAGACTCACCACGAAGGAAGAGGGTCAGTAAAGAAGTGTTTGATTTCAGTGCTTCAGCAAGGGCACGAGCTCCGTCCACGCCGATTTTATTCCCTGAAATAGAAAAATTCAATCTGTACTAAGAAAATTGTTGTTCAGACAGACCCCAAAGGCTAAGGGTCTCACAGGCAATGTATTACATCACACCTCAAGGCAAGCCAAGGGTGAGTGTCAGCTTCGGAATGGGCATAAGTGGGGAGAGTAGAGAAATGAGGCTGGAGTGTAACGGAATACATCATGAGCAGATAAAGTTAGCTAGGAGAAAGTGAGAGGACAGACAGTGGCGAGGACGGTGATGAAGGGGCCGGCAAACTGAAGTGGACACGGTGAACAACATGTACTGGAGGAGTGGAAGAGCGGGAGGAAGGCAAAGAGGAAGAAGAAGAAGAAAGCTCAGAGTCACCAGCACGGTCCATTGCAAGAGAAGCAAAATGTGCATAGCGGTAGTGTGAGAAGGTGATGGGCTCGAAGTGGTCAAGAAGGATGCGGGCAGCTTGTTCAGCGGCAGACACAAATGAGGCGGAAGCTATGGCAGCGCGGGGACCAGGAGGAGGGACACCAAGTGTAGAAAGGTAAGAAGCGAGTTCGGACTGAGCCAAAGGCTAAGGATCTGCAAAGCAGTGTTTGATATTAGCGCCTTCATCGCTGATTAAATTATCTGAAATTTATGAATATCGCGCCACAGTGCCAGCGACAAAAATGTGAAAATTCCTCTTTACCCAAAACGCTGAGGTTCTGCAAAGCAGTATTTAATTTCAGTGCCTCCGCAAGTGCACGAGCGCCTACAACGCCGATTTTATTATCTGAAATGGAAAATTTCGCACCACAACGTCAGTGAGATCAATCTGATCAGAGAAAATAACTGTACAGACTCACCTCTGAGGTCAAGACTCTGCAAATCAGTGTTCAAAATCAGCGCCTCAGCAAGTGCACAAGTGCCTTCATCGGTTATTTTATTCCCTGAAATTGTAGTTCACACCAAAGTGTCAGGGACGTTAATCTGGACAAACAAATTTGATGTTCTAACTCACTCCGAAGGTCCAAATGCTGCAAAGCAGTGTTGGATTTCAGTGCCTCTGCAAGTGCGCGAGCTCCTCCAACGCCAATTGAACTATCTAAAATTGAAGAATAATTCATGCCATAGAGTCAGCGACATCAATATGAACAGAGAAAATTGCTGTTCAGACTCACCAGAAAGGTCGAGGCGCTGCAAAACGGTATTTGATTTCAACGCTGCAGCAAGCGTGCGTGCTCCCTGGTTGCCAATATCTTTTCCTGAAATATATTTGTACACGATGAGAATTTGAATATACGAATATTTTATGAGATCGTACCTTTTAAATCAATTCCAAACCTTGAAGTGAGTGCTTCACGCACAAAGCCATCATCTCCTGTCTGCAACGCACGTAAAAGATTCTTCTCATCGGAGATTTCTTTCGCATAAAAGTCCTTAAAACGTGTTGCCTGTTGCCGAGCTCTTTTTATAAGGTCCATCCTCTCCGCGACGTCAGCTTGGATGCAGCGATGAATTGAGGCCACCGAGGCTTCGTTTGTGGCCGACAGGAGATTGAGATTCATGCAGGCTCTAACAGCATCGTCAAACTCCTCAGGTTTCAATCCAGAATTCCACCCTCGGACCAAGAGCGTTTGCAGTCTCTATTGGATATTCACGGCTAAATTAGTTGGGATAGAATGGAACCTGGTGGAATCAGATGGAATATGAGATAAGGAAATGGAATACGACGGAAAGTGAGAGAAAGCGATGGAAAGGGATAGAAACAGCTGACGAAGGGGTATATAAAGGGGAGGCAACCGCAAGGAGGAAGTATGTCGTTATTATAATAAAGAAAGTTATATAAATACGCGCCAACAGTCTCCGTTCGCAAAACCAAGTCTTGACAATCTTCAGTACAATACGGTCTGGGTCAACGTTAGCAAGCAGCAGAAGTAGACCATGGCCGTGCTCGGAGCAGTTCTTGAGTGTATCAATTGACAGGCTGACTTCCGGATAGATCTTCTCGTTGGTCTTACACACTTTGATCTTTTTTACCCTCTCAACGTACTCAGCAGGTGAAACACCAGGATTTCTTTGAAGATACGCCCCGGCTGTTCCAAGACGCAGTGGGAGCGAGTGGCACGTTTCAGCAATCAATGTCGCCTCTTGTTTGGTAAGTGAGCGGCCGCTGCACTTCTCCTGAAGAAATTGGATACATTTTTCTTGTGCGGGCAAGTCCACCAAGATTGTCGGCTTCAAATTCGCGTCTGGCCCATCGTGTTCAGTGAGTCGATACCGTGTGGTTATCAGAAACCGAGTGTCCATGTTTTTATATGCATTAATGAGACTGTGCAAGCGCTTGTAGTCTTCAACATTGTCCAACACCAGGAGGTTTGCTGATTTTGGCGCTCTGTCCTCGACCATCCTGGTCAGAAGCTGCTGGAAAGTCAAGTTGTCAAGCGAATCCTTCCTGTCCGACTTGTGGACTTCCCAGGCCCACTTGCAGTACTCCCTGAAGCTCACAATCAGATTTTCCGCCGAGTCTGCCTTGAACCAGCCAACAGCGTCGCCAGCTTCTACGCGCTTGAATGCATACTTTGTGACTAAAAATGTCTTGCCGGACCCACCAACGCCCCGCAAGATCACCTCTTTCTCGTTTGAAAACGCGGTGTCTATGTCAGCCCATACTTCAGAGCGGTCAATGTAAGGAACTGGATCCGGTCGATCATGAAGCGGAGGAATAGCAACTCCAGCTCGCCCGGGTATGGCTCGGAGATCGCTAGGATTTGGTTTTGTAATCGGAAATGCTTTTTTACGAATCACTCCAATGATTTCTTGGACAGCGTGCTCAATTGAGTTGGGGTCGAGCGGGATAGCCTGGAGCTTAAAGACCGACTTCAATGTGTCATCAAGAGATTGCGCGCCAAAGCCTAGGCTTGAATCAGCATGGTACAATCCGCGGCAAGACTCGTAGTGTGCCCATGGCTCAAAGTCTTCCAGCGTCGTTTTGTTGATACGTTTGCCGATTCGCACTGGCACGAGTACAACGTGATCGTTTCGGTGAAGGTCTTCCTCAATTTTCCGTCGGTGAAGACCTTCCTCAATTTCAACCAGCACGTTGTTGGGCTGTTAAAAACCGCCACATCAACCGAAGCGCGTGACGACGAATCACTGACCTGCCCAGCTTTGAGATTCTCTTTCATCTTTTCCAAGGACGCTTGGCTGAACAGGTAAACTATGATGCGGCAGTGCCTGATGGCGGCGACAAAGTTTGCCTTCCAGTCCTCGGCCCACTCGAGGCAGTGTTTATCAAGGAACACGCACACCTTCTCTTGATGGTGGTCCTTGTTCAACTTCTTCTCAATGCTCAGCCAGACCTTCTCTGCCACGTCCTTGTCACAGTCAACCCGATACGAGATGAAGACGAGGTGGTCGCTCCCGGCGTGGTCGTTGTAGGCACAAGGAAAGCCCGGAACGTATGCAGAGGCGAATGCTGCATCCACATCCCTTTCATGTGATGGACCCTCGGTCCCCATCATACTGGCCAGGAAGGAGGTGGAGAGTTAGAGGCGGGATATTAAGGCTGTGTCCCCAGCAAGCTTCAGCGTTCGCAAGCGTTCCAGGAGAGGCGGCAACGACAGCGGCGGCAAGGCACGTTGCTAGCCAGCGGGCCGACAGGCTGGCTGGCTGGGAGTCAGAAGGTGGCGCAGGGGCTGGGTGGTAATTTATGTAAATCCGATTTACTTGTGATAGCTTGACGGCGATACAATTTTTTTTTTTTTTGAGTTTTCAAGTTGGGTGTGGCGTAAATTGTCCAAGTCGCTATTTTTGATGTTTATCAATACAACCTCGTCCAAGATAGCGAACTTGTTTGCTGATGATCGACAGGGCTGACTGATGACGTGGGCACTAACACTGCCCTAAGACCTACGTTTATGCCGCTTCAGCCTTTTATCGATTGACTGCACCCACCTATGGCAGGGTATGGGCGAGGATTGATCAGGGAATAGTGAGCTTTATGCTGAGCACAACGACTGTATGCCATTTGTGGGTCTCGTCCAATCATGAATCTCCTATATCCACTCTGATTAACGTGGTGTCTTGTCGAGAAGAAGGCGCTCACTGGAGCAGCTGAGTCGTCGTCTCCAGCTCCGATGTGTCGAACTGAAATTGCAACTGTTCGATGAGGAGGGCAGAGGATGGAGAAGGGGGATGGGATGTAGGATCACCCGAGATGGTAGAAAGAGTAAAAAGAAGTTTTAGTACAAAAAGAGAGGGGTTAGGGAAAGTTAGCTCAGTTCAGCACTGGGGTGTGGGGCTTGCAACCCATACCCGCTCTGCAATGTCTGGTCGCACATCATGACGGCGTTATTCGCGCAGTATCAGTTAGGATTGAACACGGACTAAGAGCTGGGAGCGCTATGCACTGATAATTCAGAGTGCGATGGACTGAGAGCTGAGACCGCGATGCATTTGCACTGGCTGCACTTTCTAACCTCTCCTCCATCCCACCACCAGATCCTACTGATCACCTCGAAAATTGACGTTAGTCTATGGAGAGAGAGAACGAGAGAGAGAGAGAGTGTGTGTGTGTGTGTGAGCGTGTGTGTGTGTGTGTGAAAGCGAGAGAGCTCTTCTCTGCTTCACTTGATCAGAAAGCCTTGCGCAGCGCCGGAAACGATTATAACTGCCTCGAATCTACCCTCCTCCCCTCACTCCATACCCATCCAACACTTATTCCGATCATCCGGGTTCGATGAGACAGTCAGTCTGCCAACTGTCGTATGCGGCATAGTGTTTGGTGGGTGAAGGCGGCTTAAATGCCCCACTGGCGTCTTACGGCAGACATCAGCTACGATGACACCAAGATCTATCACTTGGCTGGAGGTGAACGTCACTCGCTCTCTTTCGCCACCAGGTGCAGCTAAATGCAGAGTCTTCCAGAAGACCCAACTCGCTGCTTCTTATCGCTCCCTCCCAGAGAGTCCGTCAGCCCGCTTCTTAGCACCCGATACACCCAGTTTGATGGTATAATAAACGAGGCTTTCGACGATTATCCGAGGCTCAGCAAGTGCGCGAGCACCTCAGTTGTTAGACAATATATCTGAGTTAGGAGCAACTTATATATCACTCTCATAGTCGACATCTTGAGAGGAGAAATAGACTGGATTAGGGGCCATAAGTTGCACAAACTGTTCGAGCTCGTCTAATCCTATTCCATAAACTTGAAGAAAACAATAGAATTAAGATTAGAAAGAGAGCTATTCAGACTCACTCTGAACTTTGTGAGTCTGTAGCTGGGAGCTCGATCTCACTGCTTCAGCTAGCGCAAGACGACCTTCAAGTCCAATTCGATCACCTGAAATTGAAGTATTTATATCTTAATGTCATAAAAATGTTCAGGCTCACTCCCAATGTTGAGTTTCTTGAGCGTGGTGTTCAACATCGCGGCCTCAACAAGCGCGCGAGCTCCATCTATGCCGATTGAATTCCCTAAAAATGAAGAAGTTGGAAAAAAAATAAATGTTATAAAGATCATTCTAAGAAAAAGAGTAGATGTCCAAGCCTACTCTGAAGATCGAGATTCCACAGTGCGGTACTTTTTGTCTTAAGTGCGTCAGCTAGCGCACAGGCACCTTCATCACCAATTGAATTACCTGAAATAAAATTAAATTATATAACAATGTCATAGAGTTCAATCTAAAAATGGGATAGCCGTTCATACTCACCGCCTAGATCAAGGTCATGGAGTGTAGAGTTCAATACAAACGCAGTAGCAAGCACGGCGGGTCGGCTGGCTCGGTGGTGGATGGTGGCGGTGCAGGGGCTGGACGAATTTATATTTCGTATCATATTACCTACTTTTGACTTGAGACTTGTGTCACGTCACGTGGATGGAAAGCGATCCACAAACCGGAGAACAAGAGTACTGCACCCTCGCTTCCACACTGGATCGACGAGATACCTTCCTCGCCCGTGCTATATTCAAAGCTTACTCAATATTGCATCATATACCAGTCTGGAAGATGTTGGAATTGTGATTTTTCACGATGTAGTGATTGTGGCACAACGATTTTTCATACTACATACATATCATTAGTGGTGGGTGGTACAAGCGGTGGTGCCGGCACCGCTGACAACATCTTGTTGGAGAATTATGTAGCAAGTGTTGCGTTTCCAACAAGTTCCGAACAGCAGCAACAAAAATCGAACATCTTGCTAATCCGAGGCTATTGTTCCGACAGACCCACTCTAATTGCCAGGCTAGCAAGATGTTAGAAAAAGGGCTTTTCTAACATCTTGCTAGGCCTTCAATTAGTGAGGCTCTGTCGGAACAATAGCCTCAGATTAGCAAGATGTTCGATTTTTGTTGCTGCTGTTTGGAACTTGTTGGATTCTCTCTCCCTCGCACTCCATCGCTCATACTTTTTCTCTCTCTCTCTCAGTCCCACTCTCAGGGACAGCGCCGTTTGTCTTCGGCTTGTCTACCGGATATCATTCAGATACATTGTGAAAAATCAGAAATTCCAACATCTTCTGTTGGGAACTTTTAGACTCGCTCCATCATCTTTTATGATCCTCCACTCAACCTCATATACTTCTGATATTTTTCCGTTGCCTCTTCACCTTGATATACTCCTCAACCCTTACCTGGAGTGGACTTATCATTTTCGCCATGTTTACTCAGATATTTCGCCTCATCCATATTTTGCCTTCCCTTATCTTCGTCACACGATAAGAATTCTGATAGTCAATTTGCCCGTGGTCTCTTATCGTCGTCGTCACCGTCACCGCCGCCAAACCGCCGTCAGAGCGGACGCTGGTCTTGGTTCAGGGCGAGCTGATTCCGTCCACCTGCCAACATCTTCCTGGCCCTCTTCTCCCATCTCTTCTCATCCCATTTTCAAATTCTCCTCTCTTTAAAATGCCGAAGTCCCTCCTAATGCAAGCGTATCTATGACAATCTGAGCAAGAAAGTAAACATTACCAATAGAACGAGTGTTTCGTTCTGAGCTTTCTGATTTCAACACTGCTCAATTGGCACATGATCTGGAGTGTCGCACTCAATTTTAAACAAGCACTTCACACTTAGAATAGTATTTTAGTGCCGATTTTAGTGCGCGACCCGCTTCATTGCCAATTTCATTATCTAAATTAGAAGAATTTCGCGCCACGGCGTCAGCGAGATGGACTTTAAGAGAGGACCTTGCTGTTCAGACTCACGCGAAAGGCCGAGGCTCTGTAAAGTCGTGTTTGATTTCAGCGCCTCAGCAAGCGCCAGAGCACCTTCATCGCCGATTTTATTCTCTGAAATGGAAAATTTTCATACAAGTGTCAGGACATGAATCTCAACAGTGAAAATTGCGGTTTAGATTCACCAAAAAGGTAAAGGGCCTGCAAAGTGGTGTTTGATTTCAGAGTCTCAGCAAGCGCACGAGCGCCTTTGTTGCCGATTTTATTTGCTGAAATTTTCACGCCAGTGTCAGTGAGATCAATCCGGAAGGAGAAGGTTTTTGCTGATTAGACTCACCAGAAAGGCCAAGCTTCGGCAAAACAGTATTTGATATCAGTGCCTCTGCAAGCACACAAGCACCTTCATCACCGATTTCATTCCCTGAAATATAATAATTTTATGGGACAATGTCAATGAGACCAATCTAAACAGAGAAAATCGCTGTTCAGACTTACCATGAAGGTAGAGGGTCTGCAAAGCAGTGTTTGATTTTAAAGCCTCAGCAAGTGCGTGAGCGAATTCCACGCCAATATTATTCCCTAAAATGGAAGAATTTTTGGTCTCAATGAGATCATGTTTAACAGAGAAATATGTTGTTCAAACTTACCAGAAAGGAAGAGGGTCTGCAAAGCAGTGTTTAATTTCAGCGCCGCAGCAAGTGCGCGAGCGCCTTCTTCGCCAAATGAATTATCTGAAATGGAAGAGTTTCATGCCACGGTGTCAGGGAGGTCAATCAAAACATTTACTGTTCAAAGCTCACCAGAAAGGTCGAGCCACTGCAAAGCGGTATTTGATTTCAGCACCTCAGCAAGTGCAAGTGCGCCTTCATCACTGATAGAATTATCTGAAATTGAAGTAATTCACGCCACAATGTCAGCGAGATAAATCTGATCAGAGGAAATTGCTGTTCTGACTCACTTTTGAGGTAGAGGCTCTGCAAAGTGGTGTTTGATCTCATCGCGGCAGCGAGCATGCTCGATCCTTTGTTGCCAATTACTTTCCCTGAAATTTATTTTTTACATGATGAGAATTTCTACATAAAAGAATTTTAAAGATCGCACCATCCAAATCAATCCAAGACCTCGAAGCCAGTGCTTCACGCACAAAGGCGTCATCACCTTCCTGTATCGCACGTAAAAGATTCTTCTCATCCAAGAGTTCCCTTTCGTAAAATTCCTTAAATCGTACGGCCTGGTGATGTCCCTTTTTTAAGAATTCTCTTCTCTCCACAACGTCAGCTTGGATGCAGCGGTGAATCGACGCAACTGAAGCCTCATTTGTGGCCGACAGGAGATTGAGGTCCATGCAAGCTCTAACAGCGTCATAAAACTCTTCAGGTTTCCAACTGAAATTCCACCCTCGGATCATGAATGTTTGAAGTTTCCGTTCGCAAAACCAACTCTTGACTATCTTCAGTACAATATGGTCTGGGTCGATGTTTGCAAGCAGCAAAAGTAGACTATGGCCGTTCTCGGACAAATTCTTGAGTGAATCAATGGACAAGCTGACTTCCGGATAGATATTTTCTTCTATCATCGAATTTGTCTTCACTTTGATCAATTTGACCTTCTGGACGTACTCGGCAGGCGAAACACCAGGATTTCTCTGAAGATACGCCCCGGCTGTAACAAGACGCAGTGGGAGCCAGTGGCACGTTTCGGCAATTAATATCGCCTCATTGTGGCTAAGCGGTCGCCCGCTGCACTTCTCCTGAAGAAATCGGATACATTTTTCTTGTGCGGGCAGGTCCACCAAGATTGTGGGCTTCAGATTCGAGTCTGGCTCATTGTGTTCAGTGAGCTGACGCCGCGTGGTTATCAGAATACGAGTGTCCATGTTCTGATATGCACTGATAAGACTACGCACGTCCTTGTAGTCCTCCACATTGTCCAAAACCAGTAGGTTTGCTGATCGCAGCGCTCTGTCCTCAGCCACCTTTGTCAGAAGCTGCTGGAAAGTCAAGTTGTCGAGCCAATACTGCGTGCCCGGCTTGTGGACTCCCCAGGCCCACTTGCAGTAGCCCCTGAAGCTTTCCAAGAGATTTCCCGCCGAGTCAGCCTTGAGCCACCCAACAGCATCGCCAGCTCCGACACGTTTGAACGCATACTTTGTGGCTAGAAATGTCTTGCCCGACCCACCAACGCCCCGCAATATCACTTCTTTTTCTTTTATAAACGAAGCGTCAATGGCAGCCCATATGTCGGTACGGTCAATGTAAGGCACTGGATCAAGCTTATCGCGCAGTGGAGGAATAGCAACTCCAGCTCGCCCAGGTTCGGTTTGGGGATTGCCAGGATTCGGTTTTGTGGTTGAAAATGCTTTCTTCCGAACCACGCTCATGATTTCTTCCACAGCCGGCTCAATTGAGTCGGGGTCGAGCGAGATAGTCTGGAGCCTAAAGACCGACTTTAATGTATCTTCAAGAGATTGCCCGCCAAATCCTCGGCTTGAATTAGCATGGTATAATCTGCGGCAAGAGTCGTAGTGTGCCCATGGCTCGAAGTCTTGCAGCGTTGTTTTGTTGATGCGTTTGCCGATTCGAACTGGCACGAGTACAACTTGATCCCGTCGGCGAAGACCTTCCTCGATTTCAACTAGCACGTTGTCGGGCTGTTTAAAAGCGCAACATCAACCGAAGCGCGTGTTGATGAATCACTAACCTGTCCAATTTTGAGATTCCTTTTCATCTTTTCCAAGGATGCTTGGCTAAACAAGTAAAGTATAATACGGCAGTGTCTGATTGCGTTGATAAAACCGGTCTTCCAATCCTCGGCCCTCTCGAGGCAGTATTTGTCGAGGAACACGCACATCTTCTCTTGATGATAGTCTTTCATTAGCTTTGTTTCAAGGGCACGCCAGACCATCTCGGCCACGTCCCTATCATAGTTAACCCGATACGAGATGAAGATGATGTGGTCGCTCCCGGTGTGGTCGTTGTATGCGCAAGGGATGGCCCGAGCGTATGCAGAGGCAAAAGCTGCATCCGCGTTCCTTTCGTGTGATGGACCCCCGTTCGCCATCATATTTGCCAGGAAGAAGAAGGTGGAGAGAAAGAGGTGAGAGATTACGGCCGTGTCGCAGCACTTCAAAGTCTGAAGTTACGCCTTGAGGGCCAGCGGCGGCAAGGCTCGTTTCTTGCCGGCGGGCCGGCTGGCTTGATATCTGGTTGGCTGGTGGGTGGCGGCGCAGGGGCTGGATTCTAATTTATGTAAATAGGCTAGCCAATTGTCAGCTGGTGGTGTGATGATTCTTTTGAGTCCGTGTTTCCAAGTTCAGTGTGGCGGAAGTAGTCGAAGTCCCTATGCTCTTGGTATCTATCAACACAACCTCGTCCAAGTCAGCGAGCTTGTATTTACCGTGGCCTCAGAATTTGCAACCATGTTTAAGAAATAAACGGGTTTTTACATGGCCCGGCCTCAAAACACAACCATTCTCTGTGTTTTAAAGTGTGTGGTGTGCACCTTCCCTTCTTCTACACGCTCGTAAAAAATCAGTTTTCGCCATACTGTGCCTGTTTGAAGGCACAGCCTCAATGCTACAATTTCACCCTAACCTCCCCATCCTTCTGCCTCTCCCACCCACCCTATACCCATCCAACACCAAGCTCCTTTGTATCATGTCACGTGAACAGTAAGGGTTGGGCACCTACCTCTTTGTGACCACGAGCCTGCGCAACATACTCGCACTTCACCATTAACGCCTACGACCTCCATACAATTGTTGGTGATGAGTGCATGACCATGGGAGATTACGCCCATACTAAATTTAAGTGGAAGAAATAGCCATCTGCAATAACGCGCCCTCTCCTAGCAACATACTGACTCCGCGAACTTCGCCTGCGCTACCACCTCGAGCTTCCACGCCAAAGGCGGCGTTCGCGGGCTCGGTGAGTATACGGGGTGAAGAAATTCAGACGGTGATTTGCTCTCCTCTGACGCACTCGATTTCGAATGGACACGCTACACGCGGAACTCGATTTTAGGGCACGAGCGCCTTTATCGCCGATTAAATTCACTGAAATAGAAGAAATTCGCGGCACGGTGTCAGATACATCAATTTGAACGGAGAAAATTGGTGCTCAAACATACTTTGAAGGTAGAGGAACTTCAAATCCGTGTTTGATTTCAGTGCCTCTGCAAGAGCACAAGCGCCTTTATCGCCAATTTTATTCTCTGAAGAGCGTCATCAATTTGAACAACAAAGAATGCTGTCCAGACTCACTTTTGAGGTCAAGGGTCTGCAAAGCATTGTTTGATTTCAGTGCCTCGGCTAGCCCGTGAGCACCTTCATCGCTTATTGAATTATCTGAAATTGAAATATTTCACACCACAGTGTCAGTGAGATCATTGTGTACTGAGAAAATTGCTGTTCTGACTCACCACGAAGGTCGAGGCTCTGCAAAGCAGTATTTGATTTCAGAGCATCAGCAAGTACGCGAGCGCCTTCATCACCGATTTTATTCCCTGAAATAGAAGAAATTCACGCCACTGTGTCAGAAGATCAATCTAATCAGAGAAAATTGCTGTTCAAACTTACCAGAAAGGTTGAGCCACTGCAAAGCAGTGTTTGACTTCAGCGCCTCAGCAAGCTCAAGAACGCCTTCAACACCGGTTTCGATCCCTATAATCAAAGAATATCGCCCCACAGTGTTAGAGACATCAATCTGAACAGAGAATATTGCTGTTCAGACTCACTTTGAAGGCTGAGGAGCTGCAAAGTGTTGTTTGATTTCAGTACCCCAGCAAGCATGCGAGTGCCTTCATCACCGATTTTATTGCCTGAAATTGAAGAATTTCACGCCACAGTGTCAGTGAAATTAATCTGCTCTGAGAAAATTGCTGTTGAGACTCACCAGAAAGGAGGAGTGCCTGCAAAGTGGTGTTTGATTTCAGTGCCTCAACAAGCTCAAAAGCACCTTTAGCGCCGATTTTATTCCCTGAAATTGAAGAATTTCACACCATGGGGTCAGGAACATGAATTTTGACAGAGAAAATAGCGGCTCAGACACACAAGAAAGATCGAGTCCCTGCAAAGACGAGTTTGATTTCAGTGCCTCAGCAAGTGCATGAGCGCCGTTATCACTAATTCCATTCGCTAAAATAGATCATCAATCAAAACAGAGAAAATTTTTGTTAAGACTCACAGCCAAGTTTGAGGCCCTGTAAGGCGTTGTTAAATTTCAGTGCCTCAGCGAGCGCGCGAGCGCTTTCATCATCGATTTTATTCCCTGAATTGGAAGAATATCACGCCACAGTGTCAGGGACATTGATTTGTACAATTAAAATTGCTGTTCAGACTCACCGTCAAGGTCGAGGCGCTGCAGAACTGCGTTGGATTTCAGCAATTCAGCAAGCTCACGAGCGCCTTCAGCACTGATCTTATTCTCTTAAATTAAAGAATTTTACGCCACAGCGCCAGGAAGATTAGTCTGCAGTTAGAAAAATTACTGTTCAAACTCACCAGCAAGGTAGAGGTTCTGCAAAGCAGTGTTTGATTTCAGACCCTCAGCAAGAAGGCGGGCACTTTCGTCACCGACTCTTGTATCTGAAATGGAATAAGTGTCAGGATGATCAATTTAGCTGCTCAGACTCGCCTGAAAGGACGAGTTCCTGCAAATAAGCATTTGATTTCAGCCCCTCAGCAAGCGCTTGAGCGACTTCATCACTGACGTTCCCTAAAATTGAAGATTTTCACGGCATAGTGTCAGTGAGATCAATCTGCACTGAGAAAATTGCTATTGAGACTCACCAGAAAGGAGGAGTGCCTGCAAAGTGGTGTTTGATTTCAGTGCCTTAGCAAGTGCCTGAGCACCTTCAGTGCCAATAGTATATGCTGAAAATGGAAGAATTTCACGCCACGAAATCAGAGACAACAATCTAAACAGAGATAATAATTGTTCAGACTCACCAGAAAGGCTGAGGCTCTGCAAAACAGTGTTCGATTCTAGTACCTCAGCGAGAGTGCTTGCTCCTCGGTCGCCGATCTCTTTACCTAAAGTATATTTCGCATGAGCAAAAAAATGAGAAGACAACAGAAGAACATGAAAGAATCTAGTACCTGTTAAATTAAGTCTGGTCATTGAAGCGAGTGCAGCACGCACAAAGCCATCATCTCCTTTCCACAACGCACGCCAAAGGTTCACCTTATAGAAGAGGACACTTTCATAAAAGTCCTGAAAACGTGCTGCCTGTTGTCGCGCCCTTTTTATAGGTTCTATTCTCTCCGCAATGTCAGCTTTGATGCAGCGATGAATTGAAGACACCGAGGCTTCAGTTGTGGCCGACAGGAGATTGAGATCCACGCAGGCTCTAATAGCATCGTCAAACTCTTCAGGTTTCCAACTGAAGTTCCACCCCCTGTCGAAAAACCTCTGCCAAGTCTGTCCGCAACACCAACTCTTGACAATCTTCAGCACAATATGATCTGGGTCGACGTTTGCAAGTGGCAAAAGCAGACTATGACCGTTCTCGGACTGTTTTTTGAGTGTATCAATGGACAGGCTGACTTCTGGATAGATATTTTCTTTTTTTGAATTGGGATTTATTCTGATGTTTTTGACCTTCTCGACGTACTCGGCAGCTGAAACACCAGGATTCTTATGAAGATACGCCCCGGCTGTCCCAAGACGCAATGGGAGAGAGTGACACGTATCAGCAATCAATGTTGCCTCTTCTATGGTAAGCGAGCGGCCGCTGCACTTCTCCTGAAGAAATTGGATACATTTGTCTTCTGAGGGCAGGTCCACCAAGACTGTGGGCTTAAAATTGGCGTCTGGCCCATCGTGTTCATTGAATTGATACCGTGTGGTGATCAGAAACCGAGTGTCCGTGTTCTGATATGCAGTAGTGAGACTGTGCACGTGCTTGTAGTCTTCCACATTGTCCAAAACCAGGAGTTTTGCTGATCTTGGTGGCCTGTCCTCAACCATTTTGGTCAATAGCTGCTGGAAAGTCGTGTTGTCGAGCAAATCCTGCCTTTCCAACTTGTGGACTTCCCACGCCCACTTGCAGTACTCGCGAAAGCTTTCCTCGAGATTTTCCGCCGAGTCAGCCTTGAACCAGCCAACAGCGTCGCCAGCTTCGACGAGCCTGAAAGCGTACTTGGTGGCTAGAAATGTCTTGCCGGACCCTCCAACGCCCCGCAATATCACTTCTTTTTCTTTTAAAAATGCGGTGTCTATTGCAGCCCATACGTCAGAGCGATCAATATACGGCACTGGATTGGGTCGATCGCGCAGTGGAGGAATCGCGACTCCAACTGGCCCGGTTTTGGTGCGGTGATCGCCAGGATTCGGTGTCGCGGCAGAAAAGGCTTTGTCATTTATCACAGCCATGATTTTCTCGACAGCATGTTCAATTGAGTTGGGGTCCAGGTGGATGCCTTGGTTCTCGAAGATTTTCTCCAGTGTGTCGGTAAAAGACTGTGCGCCGACCACAGGGCTTGAATCAGCGTGGCACAACCCGCGGCAAGTACTGTAGTGCGCCCATGGCTCAAAGTTTTTCAGTGTCGTTTTGTCGATTCGTTTGCCAACCATCACAGGTAACCGAACAACTTGACCCCTTCGAGACAGACCTTCCTCCATTTCAAGCAGCACGTTGTCGGGCTGTTAAAAGCACCACATCAACCAAAGCGCGTGACGACAAATCACTAACCTGCCCAGCTTTGAGATTCTCTTTCATGTTTTCAAGAGATTCTTGGCTGAATAGGTAAACTATGATGCGACAGCGCCTGATGGCTGCAAGAAAGCCGTCCTTCCAGTTTTCGCCGTTCTTGAGGCAGTATTTGTCGAGGAACACGCATGCCTTCTCGTGCGGGTGGTCCTTGTTCAACTTATTATCAAGGCTCAGGCAGATATTCTCAGCCACGTCTTTGTCGTAGTCGACTCGATACGAGATGAAAACGAGGTGGTTGCACCCGGCGTGGCTTTTGTGTTGGCATGAGAAGGCCGGCGTGGATACTGAGACAGGAGGTGCATCCGCACTCCCCTCATTCGACGGACCCCCACTCGACATCGTGCCGGCCAGAAGAAGGTGGAGAGCGACAGGGCCGAGACTTGAAGCAAAGCTTAGAGTCCGAAGCAGTGATGCGCTGCCGGCGGCGAGGCACCGTGCTGGCCGGTGGGCTTACTGGCTAGCTGGCCTGATGGCTTGTGGGCCGGTGGCAATGATGGCGCCGTCGGCGGCGGCGCGGCGTGGGGGCTGGGTGTTTGTTTGCCAAATTTTTGACTTCCTTACCAGTCTGCGGCCAGGTGATGTCGCACACAAAAAAATGTGGCAGGCTTGTGTTCTTGTATCACCCACTGCCGTGTGTGACGTTGACTTGGAATGCCGCACGAACGCACGCACCATTGCAAAACTCTTACTGGTGTATATTCTGACTGTAAGACTCACTCTGCCCCACTTATACTAAAAAGGGGCTCATGAGGGACATGTTTATAATATGCGTATCGTCCAAGTCGAACGAGCTCCTCGATTCGTCGACAGTATTCCGGGATCCTTTATGCAGCACACACAGGAGCGGCCGATGCTCGTCTTTGCTATGCCATTGGCGGGCCGTGCCGTCCGTCATAACCGGGTAGTTCTCCAGCCGGCCGCCGTAGAAGGCCCTCGACGGATAGTCCGGCGCCCTGCATCTGATACTGCTCGGCCAGCATGGTATTGTCATCGACTGAAAATTTCACGTCGGACAATAAAGCCGCGTGTATCCCATTTAGAGTACTGATGGCTTCCCCGTTGAAGTGATCCGCGAGACACTCCACGGCAAGTTTTCGTTCGGGCATATCCCGCAACAGAGGGTTATTCTCGAGCTTGAAATGGCATCAGCACCGGATGGCAAACTTTGGCAGTCGCGGAGTAGCAACTCGATGTCCAGCTGATCGGGGAAGCAGCACGGCGTTACGGCTTTTTTTACTTCTTTAAAAGTAGGTATGCTCGTTATCAAGCCGAAGTCACCAGTTCAAGTGGAAAATTTCAGCTGAAAATGACCTACCAATTCTCTCAATGCACTACGAAATCGCACGCTACCAATGCCGTGATCTGATGGATTAGATGATAATTTGTTAACCCGGCCATGGTGGCCGCTGATCGAGGGTTTCAAGAAGAACATGGGAACGGGCATTTCCTCACGCCATGCACTACAGATGCCAATGACCTCGAGGTCCGTTCACAGAACCATATGCTGCGTGATATGGGCAATCGGCACGAGACGGTAAACAAACGGTTCAAGGACTTTGGCATTCTTTCAACACCATATCGTGGCCAGCGTGATTTCCACCCATTTATCTTCAGGGCAATAGCAGTCCTTATTCAGCTCGGGTTTGAATACCGCAAACTGTTTCCATATGTCAACCATGTTGTCGAGGAGGAGGATGACGACTTTATTGTTGATGGGCTGTGATGCCGATCATGTCGTAACCTTCTTTTGCACCTGTTTGTCCAATCTGCCATTATTCATCAATATAGCGAACTTGTGTTTTTAATGCTTGATTGTTACCTTTGAAAATTTAAAAATCATTTTAAACATTGATTCTACCCACTTCCTACGCATTTATCACACACACCCAATCCCATTTGTGAATTATATCGGGTAGCGACATTTTCCTGTGAGGACAATGTCTCAACCTGTACTGCACAATGAGAACTAAACTGATTGGGGTTTTGCAGTTGCGTTGTGGAAGCTTGGTGCCCTTGACTCTCTTTATTATTCTACTTGCATAAGGAGGAGTAATATAATTAAATTTGACTGCACAGGTCCCTGACAAGCTGCTTGGGCATTGTGGTCACTGTCGCCATCACTGGGTAACTGCCACCGTCGACTGCGTCATCACCACCGCCGCCAGGATGTCACACCTGCGGCTGGTTTCCCCCTTCTACTGGATTTCTGCTTCCTCTTGTGCAAGCACCACCAATCTGTGAAGTTGAATCACGTTGAAGTCATCCAGTCGTTGAGGTTTTCTACTCTCTCGCAGCACTTTTGGCCCTGGAGCCGTATTCCCTTTCAAACTGGGCTGAGAACAACTGGGATAAGGTCATTCAGCTTGCAGTTCCAGGGGCAGATCCTCATAGCAAGGTGCTTTTTGATCTCGTTGGTCATTGCAAGATTCGAAAGGTACAGTTGATGGCCTAGATAACTTTCGAATAATTGTACAAAAAAATTCGTCTGCCAGTCTGGACTACGACACTGAAGGTTCTTGCTTAACAGACATGGTCCGTCAGGAGGACAGTCATAGTATTAAGCAGGAACAGCGCCTCGGCCCTTTCATCACTCTCACCTAGACTGAATCAATGGTAAAGCAAGAACATTTCCTGGAGGCCCGAGTTTTAGCTGCTTGGGGTCGTCGGCCTCCTTCCTTGCTCTCCCTCCCCAGGGCTGTTCCCAAGGTCCGATCCATCCTCATCGGCCCCTTTGAACCAGCGAGCCAAACTCCGCCAACGGTCCTTGTCTACGGCGCGCGAGGCGCAGTCAAGTCAATCGTGTAGTTAGCAGCGCCTGACAAGGTCTCAGACACTCGCTCGCTGTCTTGGAGGCCTCCCAGCACCGCCGTCGGCCAGTCTCAAACCCTAAACAAATAATACTTCTGGAGACACTCCTACACCGTGTCGCGTTTTCGCGCTCGGGTACCGACGTCGACGCCTTCTGTCTGGCCAAGTCTCTCCTCCTTCCGTTCTCTGTGGCCACCACCCTTTCCGTTGGCTTTCGACACTCCCCGTCCAGGAGCACCACGCGTAGTATCCTGTGCGTCGGCGCAGATCGATGCGCTCTGACCTCAAGGCCTCTCTCCGAACCAGTCAGTTCCGCCTTCTCGCTAGTCGTGCACGCACACTCACTTAGCCTTGCTGTCAGGGCTCGTCACCCGGCTCCGATCCATCTCTGCAAGGTCCAAGATCCTCATCACCGACGAGGAAGCCTCAAGGATCCTGATCGAGTGCGGCTGCGGTCTTGCCCTGCTCACTGATCTTGGCTATGTCGGTGCGTGCCGACCGTCCCATCCCCTCCTCCTCGGCCCACATGCCTGTTCCTCCTACCATTCCCCTATACCATCCCGTTGTCCCGCTGGTCGCTGGGTGCCGCAGTCGCACTAAACCCATGTTCCTCCAGGCCAGGAGAAGCTTGAGACCGCCCGTCGAGGGCTCCCCGACTACGAAGCAGTGTACCTGGTCTCCTCATCCCTAGCATCGATCCAACAGATCTGCCGCGAGATGCGTACCAGACCGCCCCTCTACTCAGCCGCCTTCATCCTTGTGACTTCCGGTACTGCTTCCTCGCTTTATCCCGCGTTGCTTTCGGCGCGCACTGGCCACAAACTCGTTTTTTCCTTGCATCATTGTCTGACCTCGTACGGTGCCTTACCACCTAAATAGCAATATCAGAGCCTATGTTTAGCGAGTTGCGTACGATTCACAGGACCATCAAAATGCTGGAGGAGTTCCACATCAATTTCTTTCGTACGGACTTGCATCCCTCTGCCTCCTCCCCGCTTTCACGTTCGTCTTTATTCCTCCCTTGTTGACATTTGGGCTGTTTGCCCCCTTCTACTACTCAGCGTTAGAGTCCCAGATCTTCCACTTGAACATGCCGACCGCCCTTCACCGGTTACATTCGCCGGACCTGACTTTGAGAGACGAGTGCATCGCTGACATTGCTCAAAAGGCATGACAAGATATTTCGACACACCTCAATCCAGCATCAGCCGCCCACCCCCCCCCTTCCCCATCC